>VMDO01002039.1:40953-181489 GCA_007922755.1 Pedetes capensis
GATTTTCCGGTAATTCCCTGTCTATATACTGCTGCAGTCGCTTCTGAATGATCTTTAGTAGAATTTTGCTGGTGTGTGATATTAATGATATTGTCCGATAGTTTGCACATTCAGTTGGATCCCCTTTTTTGGGAATAGGCACAAATATGGATCTCTTCCAGTCAGTTGGCCAAGTAGCTGTTTTCCAAATCTGTTGGCACAAACATGTTACCACCTCCAGTGCTGCATCTGTTTGTTGAAACATCTCTATTGGTATCCCATCAATTCCTGGAGCCTTGTGTTTCGCCAGTTCTTTCAAGGCAGCTTCCACTTCGTCCTTCAACACCATTGGTTCCTCTTCATATGCAACCTCTTGGAATGGTTGGTCATCTACCAGTTCTTTCTTGTATAATGACTCTGTGTGTTCTTCCCATCTTCTTTTGATGTTTCCTACATCATTTAATATTTTCCCTGTAGAATCTTTCACTACTGCCATTCAAGGCTTGAATTTTATCTTCACTTCCTTAAGCTTGAGAAACACAGAGCATGTTCTTCCCTTTTGGTTTTCTGCCTCCAGCTCCTTGCACATGTCATTATAATATTTGTTTTTGTCTTCTTGAGCTGACTTCTAAAATCTTCTGGTTAGTTCCTTAACTTCATCATGTCTTCCTTTTGCTTTAGCTGCTCAACATTCAAGGGCAAGTTCTACTGTCTTTTGACATGTAATTTGGTCTTTTCTTTTTTTCTTGTCTTTTTAAGAACTTTTTGCTTCCTTCTTGAATGATATCTTTTATGTCATTCCACAGCTCTTCTGGTCTCTTGTCATTTGTGTCTAATGCATTAAACCTATTTTTGAGGTGGTCTCTGAACTCAGGTGGGATATACTCAAGGTCATACCGTGGCTCTTATACACTTGTTCTAATTTTTTTCAGCTTCAGTTTGAAGTTGCATATGAGAAGCACCTCATCTTGTTTTGACATTTTGTATAGAGCTTTTCCATCGTCTCTGTAGGCATCGCTGATGCCTACAATGTCAATGTTTATGCGCTCCATTTCTCTTTTAACAATTTCTAGTTTTCCTAGATTCATGCTACGTACATTCCACGTTCTAATTATTAATGGATGTTTACAGTTGTTTCTCCTCATTTTGAGTCGTGCCACATCAGCAAGTTGAGCACCCTGGGGCTTTACTCCATTTCCGTCATCACCGTAGATTTTATTTTGAGGAGGCAGCTCTTTCCCAGTAGTTTTTTGAGTGCCCTCCAACTTGGGGGGCTCATTTTCCGGCACTATATCTGACAGTGTTTCTTAGCTATTCATAGGGTTTTCAATGGCTAGTTGTTTCAGGAGTGGCTTGCCAGGTCCTACTCTCTAGCCTGTCTTAGTCTAGAAGCTCAGCTAAAAACCTGTCCACCATGGGTAACCTTGCTCATGTCCGAGGTTACAATGGCAGAGCTCTCAGCCTCATCGCAACACGCAAGCCTCCACAGTGAGGCAGACTGACAGACGTGTGGGGGTACCTAATGTAGAGTGAATGTATTAGCCATATTTTACCTCTAGATTATTGAGAAGATTAAATTTAAAAATCGTTTTAAAGCACTTAGTAGAGGACCTAATACAGTATGGGCATTCACTGCATTTTATTTATATGTGTAACACTTAAGATGGGAATGATGGATGAATTACCAGAAAAGGAAAAAAGGTAATGATGATGAGATAGGTCACCCACCACAAGTGGATAGGAGGAAGCCTCAACACTTTTTTCACATTGAAGGTCTTCCCATGGCAACTCCCATATCCTAGTCAAATGTTGTTTGCTTTGAATTGCTTGTTTAATACATAAGATGAGCTGAATTCTGTTGTGACCTTCTTGTTCTTAGAGTTTAAGTATCAAGCATTCTGATTGAAACATTGACAGATGATTTATGTTTTCACTGACCAGATTGCTTCCCTTCTGTGCTTGCCCCGTAAACCTTAAGACCTGGATAATTCTGACGTTGATACTCTTCTGCAAAAGTTTTAACTCTGATGGTACAGCTTTGTTGTTGTTTTGCTTTGTTTTTTGAGAAAAGGTCTCACTGTGTAGACTAGGCAGGCCTTGAACTCATGTTGATCCTCCCACCTCAGTCTCCTGAATGCTGGGATTACAGGCATGTGCCACCCTGTCTGACTGGTGCATTTGTTAATGTCAAAAGCTCAAGTAAGTATGGAGGTTGGAAAGGAGGCAGGGAGAGACAGAGCTATCCGTGAGCCATCAGCTGTCAAGTGCTCCTGTTTGTGTAGCCGAGTTCTTTTTGCACACAGCATTGGATGTGAAGGCGGCAAGCTGTTGGAGGAAGGGCAGACGTAGATCCGCTTTATAGGCTCACCACTCATTTCCAGTTTTTCTTTAGTTAGGAAAATAATGTAAAAAACTGTTGTAGAATTTTATAGCCTTTGGACTTGGACATGTCTATTTTGAGTTTAAATTATCTTCAGAGAGAGGTGTTTAAAATGAAGTCAAGTCAGGAAATTTGCAGTCCTCTCCCAAGTGCTCCTATTCCCACATATGGTACGATCAAGCACAGGGTTATTTTTACACTTTAGGAAGAAACGTTCCATTTCAGATTCAAGTGGAGGTTTTCCACTCTTGGAAGGCTGCTGAGGCTGTAATTATAAACTACAACCATTCTAGGATTAATTTAAAACAGTTCCTGGAGCTGGGTGCGATGGCACACCTGTAATCCCAGTAACTCCGGAGGTGGAGGCAGGAAGATCGCAAGTTAGAGGCCAGAGGCAGCTTGCATAATTTAGTGAGACCCTGACTCAAAATAAATAAAATAGGGACTGAGAGTGCAGCTCAGTGGTAGCGTCCTTGCAAAGTACACGCAAGGCCCTGAGTTCAACTACAAGAATTAAATCCATCCATCCATCCATCCATCCATCCATCCAGTTTCTGGATGAATTAAGGTCTTGCAGTACAAATGCCATATACAGTCTGCCACATTATCTGTACACCTCTTCCCTGTACCAGTCTGGTTAACGAGAGTATCAAGTGCCCAGAAGTTTATTTCTGAAAGAATGTTTAATAATAATACTACGAATTCAGCACTACATGAGGCTAGTGCTCGAATTCACAGTACGTGGGAAGCTAAGTGAAAAGCAGGAGGTCACCTTTCTTTATTCTCACCACCTCTCCTCCCAACTCAGGCTTTTCTTATGGAAAATGGAAATCCAACAGGGAAGCTTAGCCTAGTCCTTATATCTTGACTTCTGCACTCTCTCTTTCCCCTCCTCTCTCTCTATTTTCTTCTGGGTCTAAATAAGGCTGAGTGATTGCAGCCTCATGTTAGCCTCATGTTAGGTGAGATGACCTTTAAGGTTTGGCCCAATTTTGAGGGTCTGTGATGCCCATCAAGAAACTGTTGTAGCTGCTCAGATGTGATAGAATGGATGAGTGTTCAGCATCCAGAGTAAAGAGATCTCTAAGATTGGTTGCAGAGAGAACCAGCAACAGCCCTCATCCTAGGACTGATTATATACTCAACTCCATGTGGAGGCTGGGCAAAGGAGAGCCAGTTTGGCCCATGACACATAGAATTTTTTATAATTTGAATTACTGAAATGGGTATGAGGACTCTAGTTCACCACAAATCCCACCACCTCCTGTGTATTATTTTCTAGCCAGCCTGTTGAGCTTGTTTCTGTAGAAGCTTGTTTCTGAGCTAGCTTCTGGAAACATTTGTGTTTGTGAGCTGTGGTTTAATCCCTAATTCCTGGGCATGTTAGATGGCTTCTATCCTTTTAATATTAATGAACATGTTTTAGTGAACCTCTTGGCATGGTATATCCTTAGGAATTAATGCCTGCAAGTGGAATTACTGGATCAAACTATTTGTGAATTTGAAGTTGTGGTACATATTGTCAGATTTCCCTAGTGTTTTTGGTGTGTGAATTGCCAGTTTGTGCTCTTTGTCTAATGTTCCATGGAATTCTTATTTTCTTACTAATTGTCAAGATATGTATATCAAGTATGATGATGAGGCTTTAGCATATGTGATAAAGATTTTCTCAGTTTTTAAAGCTTTGTTTATATGTTGTTGTTGTTGTTAGGTGCCGTTGAGTCGGTATCCGACTCATAGCCACCCTTTCAGGGTTTTCAATGCCTGATTGTTTCGGGATTGCCCTGGGAGTGGATTGCCAGGCCCTTCTCCCATTTTTGCGGTGCTGGGAATTGAACTGGGGTCCTCAGAGGCTACAGCGCAGCACTCTACCAACTGAGCTAAATCCCAGCCCTTTGTTTATATGTTGTTGTTGTTAGGTGCCGTCGAGTCGGTGTCCGACTCATAGCGACCTTCATAGGGTTTTCAATGGCTGACAGTTTTTCGGGATTGCCTTGGGAGTGGATTGCCAGGTCCTTCTCCCTTTGTTTATATAGTGTTTAACTATTCAGACATTTTAAATTTGTGTATATTTAGACTTATTAACTTTGCCTTTGTGGTTTCTGGAATTTTGTGTCATGTTTAGAATTTTTTTCATGTCCTAAGATTATAAAAATATTAATCCCTACTTTGCTTTAGATTTTTTTCTTTTTCAATATTTAATCCTTCTGGAATTCATGTTGGTGTATAGTAAGGGTAGCTGTCTAGCTTCATATTTTTCTAAGCAGGTAGCCACTTCTGCTAACAACCAAGGATTCTTAAGATGTTTGGTTAATTTGAAACTACCATATCTTGATAGCTTCTGTAATATAAAAGGCGCTTGTTTTTACAGATAGAAAGTTTCCACTTTTGACTCTGAGTTTCATTATTTTTCTGCTTTAAAACATCTAGAAAGGAACTGTGAACAGAACAGCATATTGGTTTTGGCATTGACTTTAATGCATCTCAAATAGGCTGATTCTACAGAATTTGATCCATAGTACTTCTGTGTCTTGATGCCTCTTTGCCAAGCAAAATTGATTATTTGTAACCAAGAGGCCTTCAGTGCTGTACTGAAAAATAAGGAGGGCTTCCTAGGCTGAGTGCAGTTATATAATTTGGCGTCAAGTATGATGCTTTTTATTTTTCTAAGTTCTATTTTCTAGTCACCTGTGGTCCATGCCTCTTGTTGCTGGGGGACTTTTTGGAGGACAAACTCAGATCTTTTCTTTCCAAGTCCTAGTAATTGTATCTTTAAGTAGTTTTCTTTCTTCTTGGCAGTAGACTAAGTAGATATCTGGGGCATTTAGCTGTGGGCTGAATTTGTTATGCTGGTGTATTTTCAAATGCAGCAATGACTTGCTGTATGATACAGATTCTGTTTATAGCTTCAGTTAGAGATGTTTTTAGTTCTTCTAGTTTGATAACTTATCTGAGTATCTTAGTACGTTGGTACCTTGATAGAATCCTCTTTTTGTAGTCACATCCTCCTGATTTCTTTTTTTTTTTTTTCTCCTGGTACTGGGGGTTGAACCCAGGACCCTGCACTTGCATACTTTTGCAAGTGCTGGACCACTGAGCTGCATGTCCAGCCTTTTTAACTTTTTTGAGACATGGTCTTACTAAATTACGCAGACTACCTCTGGTCTCGAACTTGCAATCCTCCTGTCTACGCCTCCCCAGCTGCTGCGATTACAGGCGTGTGCCACTGCGCCTGCCTCCTAAGTTATTATAGTGCCTTTTGAAGTAGATTTTTATCAGTGAGGCTTGTTTTTCAGTCAAGCTTGTAGCCAGGCAGATAGGATCTGCCTTTGTGGTGAGGGGCAATGCATCCAGTGGCTAAAACCATTTCTGTTAGGGGTCATAGCCTATCTGTGTCACCTGTTCTGTCACCTCTCTAACCCTCAATTTCCTTATCTGTCAAACCTAGATAAGGTCACATTTATCTCATAGGTCTATAAGGAGTGCCAGATGATATAAAGTATGTAAAGACTTAGATGTCCCTGGCTTTCAGTGAGCACTTAATACATGTGCTCACTGAAAATCCACCTTTATTTTTTTTTAGTGTTAGTTTGCTCTTCTAAGATGTTACAATGATATTTTCTCCTAGTTGTAAAAAGAATATATGCTATATGCTTACTATACATAGTTTAGACATTAAAAGCTTAAATAAGAAAATGGCTGTTATAATTCTACTACACCTAGCAATAATCATTACATTTTAACACGTGTCTTCCCAGCCTTTTATGCCTATTATTTTACACAGCTAAGATCATTCTGTATGTGTATCTTCTTTTTTTCACTTAGCAAATATTGAGAGTTTTATCATTACAAATGTATAAATTCATCTCTTTTTTTGTTTTGCTTTTGTTTTTGTACTTTTAGATTTTTTGAAGACAGAATCTCACTGTGTAGCCCGGGTTGACCTTGAACTCATACCCTCCCTGCCTCAGCCTCCCAAGTGCTACGATTACTCTGCCACCCTCAGCTTAAAATCATTTTTAATGGTCACATAAGAGTCTATCACATTATATTATTTTGATTGACTTAATCATTCTGTTTTTATTTGGCATTTAGTGTTTGGGATGTTTTTGGTTGGAGTTGGGTGGGAGTTTAAATCACTGGATTTATTAAGCCAGGCTTTCTTCTTGTCAGTGAGAGGGGGGCTAAGGGTTGACACTTTGTGTTTGCTTTTGTTGTTGTTGTTCTGTTGAATTATATGTGTGAATTAAGCCAAGATTTTAACTATTAAGATCCTGTGCTCTCAAACTCTTCCCACCACCTTTTTGGGTAGTCTCCCTGCTTGTTTGCTTTTTGACCTTTTTCTGATAAGTTTCTTTTCATACTTCTGTGCTAGAAGAAAGATGAATGGAGACTATGATTAGTATTTAGGTCTCTGGCCCAGCAGTGCCATGCCACTGCCAGGAGCCAGCCAGGATAAACATCAATTGCATGTTAATGGGTCTTTACTGAGGTGATCCTGCTGAGTACTTTCTGGTCAGAAGACTGTTCTAAATTGTTCTTGACAAGGCACACTATTTTTGTTTCAACTTATTTTTCCTGTAAAGACAGGTTTAAAACGTGTGGGGACTGAATTCATTTGTACTTTGGAACATAATAAGATCTCGTGCTCTTTACTTTCAGAAAACCAGCCAAGAATAGCAGTCTAAAAAAGGCATGTGTATCCACAATTGCTAAGGAACCCTACTGTGTAGGTATGCTTTCTGAGAAACCACCTGGCAAATCAATGTCATCTTTGTCTCAGAACTCACAGTAGCCTCATTCTGCTGGTGAATCACACTGGATGATCTGAGCTTGATTTTTAATGCAGTTACTGAAATGGTACTCAGAGCAAGGCGTAAAGGCTTGTGGTTTGTGACCCCAGGAGGTTGCATAAAATGATGTCAGTCTGTGTAAGCCTGACACTTAACTTTCAGTTCCTTTGTTTGGTTCTGAGACTGCCTGATCCACAGCTGCCTGGCAGCCTGCTTTGAAGTTTTCTCTTACTGCCTATTATTCTCTTATGTTAAAATATAGGATAATCTTTTATCTCAACTACATAGTGAGCCAAACAGCGGAGTCCAATCTGGCTAGAAAACAGATCCTAAGAAATGGACCCTAGGCACTATAAACAAGTATCTTGGCACCTTGGGCCCTAGGAGGGCCTGTCTGAAGGTCACTTCCATGTGTCTTTACAGGAAGCACAGAACACAAATGGGCATATGTCTTGAATTCCTAGAAGCCATTGTTCCTCTCACTTTAGCTATTCCAACACTGTATCAGTCAGAGAATGTTAACCTTTCAGTATTAAAAGGGACTTGAAGAGCGTATGTTTCAGCTCTTGTTATATCTCCATCAGAGGTATCAATGCAATGTTTTGTTGATCATCTCTGGTCATTTGTGTGAAGAGAGAGAATTCCACTAGTTGGGAAGTGGTCTGTATCATTGCTTAAAAGTTCTGTAGATATTGAATTTTAAATTTTTAGCCAAAATTTATCCTCAGGGAACTTCACCCATGAGATTTTGATTGTTTCTCATGAACTTTGCAGATTAGCTGTGGTCATCTGGATTTTTCCATTTTACAGGTGGAGAAAGTCATAGTCTCTTGCCAGTAATCACTTAGTATTATAGTAACTGGCTTGAGTAAATAAAAACTTTATATTCTTATGCTAGCTCTTAGTTATCAAAGCAAGCAAGTAAATCATGAGTGCTGTTGTATTCCAGTGCTGCTTAGCATATAAGCTTTGTTGGTGTCTTTGCACTTCACTCTGTTTAACTGAGATAATGAGTGTGAAAGCACTTGTGAATAGATGATGGGTAGTATTTCATTAAAAAGGCAGGCTCTAAACTAGGGCATAGTAGCACACACCTATCATCTCAGCACTTGAGAGCATGAGGCAGGAGAATCAACACTAGTTTGAACCCACTTTGGGCTACTTAGGGAGTTCCAGGCCGTCCTGGGCTATATAGCGAGATTCTTGTCTCAAAAAAACCTAAATAAATAAATAAGTATACATACTCTAGACTCAGACATAAACAGATTTGGTTTTAGTCTCTCCCACTTGGTGACTGTGTAACCTCAGACAGATTGGATTATGTAATTCTTCACACCTCAGATTTCCCATTGGCAGAATCAGGTTAATAATTTTAAGACTTGTTGTTATTTACAACCAAATAAAATTTAATGTATGTGAAACACTTAACATATGACCAGCTACGATGAACAACTAATAAATGTTTTTAAAATTCTGGGTTTTATTATTGCTCCTGTTGTTACCTCTGTAATCCTTGAATCCTGCCCTCACCAGGGCAGCATTGGCAGGGCTTCTGTTTGCTCTTCACAGCTTGCTTGCTTGCTTTTGTGTGTGTGCGTGTGTGTGTGTGTGTGTGTGTGTGTGTGTGTGTGTGTTAGTTACTGGGGGTTGAACCCAGGGCTTTGCGCATGCATACTTTGCAAGTGCTAGACCACTGAGCTGCACGCCCAGCCCTTTTTTTTTTTTTTTTTTTTTTACTTTTTGAGACAGGGTCTCGTTAAATTACGCAGACTGCCTCTGGTCTTGAACTTATCCTCCTGCCTCCACCTCCCGAGCTGCTGGGATTACAGGTGTACACTACCATGCCCGGTTTACTGCTATCTTTCTTTGTGATATTTTTTTCCTCTCTGTAGGACAACTGTGATGTTCACTTTACCTGATTTACCACGAACAACAGTGTTAATTAGCATCATGAGAAAGTCTGGGGCTGGGCATGCACACAGTGTCTCTGGACTGTAGGGAATGCCTTCTCTCATAGGAAGGGAGTTATCTCAGTAGTTGGCCATGTTACCAGAACTGGACATTGGGCTTTAACTTTTTTCTTGCTTATAGGGAAACTCCCTTGCTCAACAATATTATGGTTGTCTCTGTTTTCAAAGATTGCTTAATCCTCTGTGACGCTGTCAATTTGAGTACATGTTTTTAAAAGTCTAGCTCATCCAACTGTGTCCTTGTGGTCCAGGTTTTTTAGTTCTTGATCTTTTTTTGGTTTCATTCAAGATTAATCTTGGTTTCTCTCCTAGAAACCTTTATTTCAGCTAAGTTTTTAAAAATGTATCAGCATAAAGTTTTAGACTTTAATTTGTAGTATCTGGGGCTGGAATGTAGCTCAATGACAGAGTGCTGGTCTAGCATGTTTGAGGCCCTGGCTTCAGTCCCTAGCACTGCAGAATAGAATAGAATAGGGTTGAGTAGAGTAGAACAGAACAGGAATATCTGTAATTAATAGATTGCTTTTTGTTCCTTCTTTTTATTAAGACCAGACTTATCAGAAGTTTAAAAAATTGTTTTAGCCAAAACTATCATTGTGGTTTTAATGAGCATTGGATTGAACATTAACTTTTGAATTCATTAATTTATGTTCTTACCTTTTATCATTTTTTCTTCCTACTTTCTATGAATTTGAGTTTTTTCCTCACTGGACAATTCATTTTATTAATTTTTAATCATCGTTTTCTAATCTATGCATTTAAGGCTATAAAATTCCTTTGTTGTTGTTGTTAGGTGCCGTTGAGTTGGTGTCTGACTCATAGCCACCCTGTGTACAACAGACGAAACACTATTATCAATGCTTCTCTGCTATTCATAGCATTTTCAATGGCTGATTTTATTTATTTATTTATTTATTTATTTTTGTGCAGTACTGGGGTTTGAACTCAGGGCCTTGTGCTTGCATGCTTTGCAAGTGCCAGACCACTGAACTGCACCCTCAGCCCATTTTTTGTACTTTTTGAGACAGGGTCTTGCCTAGTTACGTAGACTGCCTCTGGTCTCGAACTTGTGATTCTCCTGCCTCTGCTTCCCGAGCCGCAGGGATTACAGGTGTGTGCCCCGCGCCTGGCTATGGCTGATTGTTTTTTGGGAGTGGGTTGCCAGGTCATTCTCCCAAGCCTACAGCACCTGGTGTTCCCAGGTGGTCTCCTGTCTTAAGTACTAACCAGGCCCAACCCTGCTTAGCTTCCGAGATCTGATGGGATCAATGCCACAGTGGTACAGCTGCAGGCATAAAATTCCTTTAGAAATTATTTTAACTATCCATAATTTTTGATATGTATTTTGTAAAGGTGATCTTCGTTGAGATTTAATTTACATGTCATAAAGTTTGTTCCTTTTAAGCTGAGTGCCATGGCACATCCCTGTAATCCTAGCAGTTTGGCAGGCTGAGGCAGGAGGATTGCAAGTTTGAAGCCAGTGGCAGCCTGGGCAATTTAGCGTGACTGTCAAAAAATAAAAGGGGGTTAGAGGTACAACTCAGTGGTGGCATGCTTGCCTAGCATGTTCAACCCCTAGTACTGCCAAAAAAAGAAAATGCTTTTGTTAAGGTACAATTTGATGAGTTTTGACAGACATACAAGATTTTATAAATACCAGCATAATCAAGTGATAGAATGTTTCTATCACCCTGAAAAGTTAGTTCCCTTGTACTGTTTTTTGTCACCATACAAATGCCTTTTCTAAGATACCATGTGAATGGAATCATAAAGTCTGTAGCCATTTTTGTTTGCCTTATTTCATCTAATTAGGTTCATCCACCTTATTGTGTCTATCTGGAGTTTATTTGCTGTTTTCTGAGTAGCTTTAATTGTAATGGATACCAGGATTTTTTTTTTTTTTTTTTTTTTTTTTTTTTTTTTTTTTTTTTTTTTTTTTTTTTTTTTTTTTTTTTTTTGTCTATTTACCAGTAATTTTCAGTGGAAGAAAATGAGAGTATTTTGATTCCATGCTTGGCTATAAATATACATACTAGACTATTGTGGATTTAAAGTTATCTTACCCTTTTTCAGATTTAAAGTTTTATTTGGGATCTGGCATTTTGGAAGTTATTTTGTTTTTGTTTTTGTTTTTTGAGACAGAGTCTTGCTGTATAGTCTAAGCTGCCCTGACATTCAAGATCCTCCTGCCTCAGCCTCCTGAGTGTTGGGTTTACAGGCATGCACCACCACTCCTGGCTCTTGGAAGTTTTTTCATTATTGGGAAGCATGTGCTTATATGTGTTTACTTGCACCCTTCCACCCTGTAGCACTCTAGGTCCATTCTGGAGCTAGAAACCATAGAGTTTTAATATAAAGAAATATTTCCTATGATAAAAGAATATCACAGAGCACATATAGGAGGATGTGCTTGGAGCTTAGAGGCAATAAACTGATAACTGATACACTTTCCCTATTGGTTTTTTAAAACTTTTTTATTAGTAATTTTTAGTGTACAACTTAATGGGTCTCACTATGGCATTTCCATACATACATTTCATTGTACATTGCTCACATTAACTTCCCCTTTACTCTCTCATGACCTTCTTCCCCCATCTTTTCTATTATACTCTCCATTTTTAAAAGAAATACTATACAGTTAAAAGCAGTAATAACTATACTTTTGCAGTTAACAATCAGACCTTTCATGAGAGGAAAAGAATTTATTAAAATCAGAACTTACAATTTCAGTTAACAAAGAATATATTTATACACAAACATGTTAGTCATGATCTTTACCTTCCCATGGGACCTGTCTCCGAGATAGACAAGGCATGTGTTGGTATTTCTCTCCCTCCTACTCAGAGATTCCAAATTGTAAGTCAGACTCTACATTGGAGGCATTTTCTTTCTTTAAGATGCTTCCCTGCTTTAGAAAATATTTGGGATGCACATTTTAAAAGAATGGGTTCATACAGAGAAGCTAAGTGTTTTTAACCTATGCTTAAGTGTGCTTACTGCTGGGAATGCGATGATCATACTTTCTGAACTGAAAAGCTAGGACACATGGTCTTTAAAAAGGAATTTTTCTGGTTTGTGAATTTATGCACATTTGAAAACTATTACCAGGCATAAATTAAGTCTCATTTGCCTATACCAATTAAATATTCATGAGAAAGAATAGAGGACTATCCCCAAATTCCTGGAACATATACATATTAATACATATACATTAATTCTTATTCTTTTATAGAATAAGAATTAAACCAATCTTTTCAGACAGCTTTCTTTCTTTCTTTCTTTCTTTCTTTCTTTATCTGGCTTTTTGAGGTAGAGTCTTGCTATGTAGCCTAGGCTCACCTCACACTTGTGATCTTTTTGCTTCAGCCTCCAGAATGTTGGGATTCAGGCATGTGCTGCCATATCCACCTTCCAATAGTTTAAACCAGGAAAATGAAAGAAAATGATAAAAATCCATACTTGAAAGTTAAGTGGTTCTTGTAGAACCGAAAGTCTTACACAGACATCCCATCTATCTAGACCTGATTTATGTTTCTGACTTAAGGGAGTTAGAGCCCTAAGCCTAGCTTTTATGGCCATTGCAGAAAAACTCTGACATGCCTAGCAGAGAGAACTTGTGTGATTTTGTTGCAGAAACCCATCATCATCTCCCTATCCTGCTCAAAGTATTACTTGAGAAAATATTTCTTTTGGGGTGTTTAGGTTGTGAATCTCTGGCTTTTCTTTGCATAGGAGTGCCCAGCAGTAGTGTGCTAGTAGAGTTTTACATTTTTTTCAGAAAGTAAGTGCTATTTACTTGAAAATTTTCTCACTTTAAAAAACTAAAATTGTAAAAATCTGGGCTTACAAAATAGCTTATACAGGGAGTTTTTATTTGCATTCTTGACTAGTTTTCTGTAAATATTTTGTTCTTTTTAGTGTATTTAATGTTGGATCCTATTTAATCTGAAGATACATTTTAAAAGTACACCTATTAAGTAAAGTGAGATCAATTAGCATCTTAATTCTCAGATTTTGCTTGGGATTCTACTCCACTCCCATACAGGAGAGCTGAACCCAGAGCCTCATGCATACTTTGCAAGTGCTCTACCATTGATCTACACCCCCAGCCCTTTTTAAATTTTTTTATCTTAAGACAGGGTCTCACCAAGTTATGCAGATTGTTTCTAGCCTTGAACTTGTGAACATCCTACTGCTACCTCCCAAATTGCAGGGATTACAGGCATGTGCAATCGCACCTGGCTTTCTTGGGATTCTTTTGGAAGTTTTTTCACTAGGGAGAGGCATGTACTTGTGTATCTATTTGCGCCCTTTCTCCCTAACACTCTAGGTTGATTCAGGGGATAGAAAGTGTAAAGTAGGTTAAACAGGCAGAAGAGAGAGAGAAGCATCCTGGCCGTTTTGCTGTTTTGGAAATTTCCAGCCCAAGGAAGTGTACAATGCTTGCAGGGATTCTTATGTGATTAACTAGAATAGTTCCTTTCCTGAATTGTTAAGCTACATTAAACAGCAATTTGGTGCACTTGGTGTTTTAGGTTTTCATATCTTCTGAAAGAATAATATCCCTATAAAAATGATGTTACTTTCAGTGTCTTCCTTTAGTGTTTTCAAATATCATGAGCATTGCATTCTGCTTTGTTCTTGTTCACCCACTTCCGGCATTTACAATTATTCTAGGAGGTTTAGTATGTGTTTGTTAACTTCCTGAAGGTTTTCCTCTTACAGTTGGCTTCCTTAAGTGTGAAATTTATACACTAAATTAGTGCTACTCTTAAAATAGAATTTTTCTTAAACAGTAATCATAAGCAAACAGACTTAAGTGATATTTTTTTCAGTGCTAAGGATCAAACCTAGGCTTTTACACATGCTTGGCAAATGCTGTACCACTGGGCTAAACCTCCAGCCCAAGAGGGTTTTCTTTGTAACTTTATTGCAATCAGGATACTAGGTGAGTTGTTCATTTTGATTTCGGAATGTTTGGATCAATTTTGAGCAATTGATATAGCCTTATTTAGTGAGCTTATGTAGTCCTTTTAGGCTTATGTATTGATTACATACTTGGAAAGCCTCTGAAAAGCCCAGTGTCTTTCTAGTGCTTGAGGCAACTCAGTATGAAGTTAGTATCTTTTCAAGTAAAGGTGTCAAGATTAAGGATATATTTCTTTATTAAATTTTTATTGAGAGCTGTTTTCTGCTGGCCTGACTCTCTGAGAATATATTACCAATACTCCCTACTCTCAGACAGCTCCAACATGAGCAAAGGAGAGGTATTAGGAGAGAGAGAGGAATTGGAGCTGGGATGGAAGGTTAAGTGAACATTCTACCAAGCAGAAGGCAGAGAATTCCTCAGCAGAGGCTTGGAGGTATAAAACACGTGGACCTGAAAATATTTCAAGCAGTTATTAGTAATCCTGACAGAAGATCCTATACATCTTTTTATTTCTTTAGCCTGTTTTTGTTTTGTTTTGTTTTTGAGACAGGGTCTCACTTCGTAGCCCAAGCTAGCCTTGAATTCTCAATCCTTCGGCCTCAGCCCGCTGGGTGCAAGGATTTCAGGTTTGTGCTATGATTCCCAGCCTTCTTTAGCCTAATTTTATTAGTTCTCTGTATCTTGTGTGTGATAGTTCCTAGAAATAACAAAACTTGCTTTTCATTTTTTAAAACTCTAAAATTCAGACTTTTCTTTAAATTAGAATGGCCACTATAAATGTATAAAAAGGTAAGACTTTCTCTCTGAGGCTCTGACCAAGAGGTTTCATCTCAGTTTCTTTAACATATGTTGCCTTGGCTGGGCGTGGGGGCTCACACCTGTAATCCCAGCGGCTTGGGAGGCAGAGGCAGGAGGATTGCAAGTTCGAGACCAGAGGCAGTCTGCGTAACTTAACGAGACCCTGTCTCAAAAAAAAGTAAAAAAATTGGGCTGGGGGTGCAGCTCAGTGGTCCAGCACTTGCAGAGCATGCAAGCGCCAGGCCCTGGGTTCAACCCCCAGTACCGCAAACAAACAAACAAAACAACAACAAAAAAACATATGTTGCCTTAGCCGGGCACGGTGGTGCACACCAGTAATCCCAGCCTCTCAGAAGGTGGAGGCAGGAGGATCGCAAGTTCGAGACCAGAGGCAGTCTGCGTAATTTGGCGAGATCCTGTCTCAAAAAAAAGTAATAAAGTGGGCTGGGGGTGCAGCTCAGTAGTACAGTGCTTGCAAAGCATGGAAGTACAAGGCCCTGAGTTCAGCCCCCAGTACCAAAAAACAAACAAACAAACAAAAAAACATATGTTGCCTTGACATAAAATTGGCTGAGTTTTCATGAAGAATCATTGGGGCTCATAACTTAACTCATCACTTATAGACTCTGGGACCCGGAGCAAATTCCTGCATCTCTGTAAGCCTCAGTTTTCATCTCTGTAAAATGGAGATACTACTACTTATTTCATGGATTGTTATTATGTAATAGATACTGCATGTCATGTGTCAAGGACAATGTCTAGCACAGAGTAATTAAAAGTATCCCTGTTTACTATTTGTCATCATTGGCATCTACTAAATGATGCCTCAGACTGTAGCTTGTTTTCATGAGATTACTCCTTCATTTCTCTCCACTTCTAGTGTGAAGGGAGCCTGCCATATATTTTTTATCCTATACTTACCCTTAACACTCCTCTATCACACTAGTCTTGACCACTCCAGTCTTGGCACAAGTGTCTGGCTCAGAGCGGGTAGTAGCTATAGCTTCATAGTTAAAGTAAAGCACTAGACTAATGCTAGATCTTAGCAATGCAAAGCTTTTGGGGATTGTCTTCGTCCAAATTCTGCTTCTACAACAAAATACCACAGGCTGGGTAATTTATAAATAACATAGATTTATTTGGCTCATGATTTGAGAGTCTGGGAAGTCTAAGAGCATGGCATTAGCATCAAGTAAAGGCCTTCATGCTGCATCATAACTTGGCAAAAAGGCAAGTGAGCCATGGACAAGGCAAGGAGAGAAAAATCAGATTGAACTTGTCCTTTTTATCAGAAACTCATTCCCATAACAACAGCATGGATCCATTCATGAAAGCAGAGCCTTTATGTCTTACTTCTTGTTGTTGTTGTTAGGTGCCATCGAGTTATGTCCAACTCATAGTGACCCTCATAGGGTTTTCAGTGGCAGATTGTTTCGGGATTGCCTTGGGAGTGGGTTGCCATGTCCTTCTCCCATTTTTGCGGTGCTGGGAATCAAACTCGGGACCTCAGAGACTGCAGAGCGGCGCTCTACCAACTGAGCTAAATTCCAGCCCTTTATGACTTAATCACCTTTTAAAAGGCACCACTTCTTAATACTGTCACAGTGGTAACTAAATTTCAACTTGAGTTTTGGAGGGACATTTAAACCATAGCAGGGACCCACTATTCTTTTGCCTTTGGAAGTATGAAAGTTTCTATGGGTTCTTGCTTATGGAGTCAGGATGATAGGGGGAAAGTCTGGCTTTGGTCAGACTTTATTACTTTTGGCCAAAGGCTATTATGAAATTCACAAAACAAAAATAAGGCAAAACGTGTATACTGTGATTATTTTTTTTAGAGTAAGCTATAAAGGTTCATGCCAGAATAGAGTTTGAGTAAATTCTAGCATGCAAAAGTACTACCTCAAAAAATTAATTTTGTCATGTAAATTTAAGAATGATTTTCGATTAATCATAAATAACAGTATGCACTTAATATACTTTATATTATAGTAAAACTGCATTGCTTAAAGAAAAAAAACTTCAGATTAGGGGTATGGCTCAGTGATTGAACGCTTGCAAAAAGCATTCATGAGGGCCTGTGTACAACTCCCCAGTACCACAGAAAGAGAGAAAAAACTTCCACTTCTTAAATTTTTGTTTCTGCTACTTATCATACTGTGTCCTTTACATGTGTGTGCATGGGAGTGCACATAATGTGTATTGCACCATTTTTAGGAGTGAAGTGGTTTGAGCCCAGTCTTCTATGAGACCCATGTTAGAGTTCTTTTCATTCATTGCCAGGCCTGCTAGGAGCCAGTTTTCTTTGTTTTACTCAGGCTTACAATCTGCATTTCATTTCCGTCTTCTTGGTAAATATTTAGTATACATGCAGTCATGTTTTCTTTGGTTGAAGTTCTGATAGTGGGAATTCTACTTGTTGATTTGAAGTAATTATAAACTCAAAGTGAGATTAAAGTAGTTATTAACTGATAATAGTTTTGCTGCTTTTCCTCCTTGTTGCAGAAGCACAGAAAGTTGTTTGTTTCTTTTGAGACACAGTCTCATTAGGTAGCCCAACCTGGCCTTGAGCTCTTGATCCTCCTATGTCAGCCTCTTTACTACTGGGAGTATAAGTATGGACCATCACACTCAGCGTTAGGAAGATTTTATAGGGGATGGATGGAAGCATAATTTGGCATGACTATAATTTGAATCAGAGGAAATCTCTCATTAAAATTTTCACACACCTGTGAGGTGAGAGTTTCTAGTAGCAGAACAGAACTTTGAAATAGGTCCCAATCCTGCACCTTGGATATGAGCCACACCTGTTTGTTCACTGAGAGGCTCGTTGCCTAGGCAAGATGAAGCAATGAAACTCTGCTGTACATTCTTAAGTGTTTAGTTTAGCTTGTCTACTGATTCAGGATAGGCTAATTGTCAGTATAATTCCTGTAAATTATCTCTTGTAATAAAGCATCAGCTGGAGCTTCTCATTTGGTTTCTGGCCAGTTGTGCAATGACCTTGACACAGTGTGATTCAGAATATCATAATTGGTAAGGCTATTTGAGAAGAAATCCGTTTCCACTAGCCTTCTGCATTCGTACTGATGCTGGGATATGAGGGTTTTTCTGTGGTCTGGCGTAGAGGAAATAAACTAGATCTGATTCAGGGGCTTGCATACAGCACTCAAAAGAGATTGCTCTATGGTGTGGTGTGTGCATCATATTGTAAGCTCATCCTATAGCAACAACAGCTACTATTTATATCACGTTGTTATAAACTTGCTCTATTTTCAAAGAGGATTTATGGAGGGAGCTCTCACCTATCCATTCTCTTTTTGGGATAACTGTGGTTATATTCTGTCAATACTTGTAGTACTCACAACTTCCTTTGTAGTACAAGTACTTTTGTCCTCTATTAAAAATGAAGAAATAGAGGTACACATGAGTTGACTTGCTAATTGGCATCGGGCTACGAAGGGCAGAACACAAAGCTAATGCTTTTGCCCCTAAGCGTAGGCACTTCTCTGATAGATATTTCCCTCCCTCCGTTCCTTCCTTCCTTCCTTCCTTCTTCCTTCCTTGCTTCCTTGCTTCCTTCTTGCTGGGTAGCTCTGGCTGCCCTGGAACTCGCTGTGTAGAACAAGGCTGGCCTCAAACTTGTGGCAGTCCTCTTGCCTTGCTTGCCGAATACTGGGATTGTAGAAATGCACCACCATGCCTGGCTCAGATATTTTACTCTTTATATTCATGTTCCCAGCAGTGTTGCTGGCCTAGTATAGCTGCCAGTAAAGTTGGTTGATATGATTCAAATGCTCAGCCACCTTGAATTGAGTCACTGGTGCTCAACAGCATGCCATTCATGTAGTAAGTACTTGGTATTTTCACAAGAAGTAGGCAGCATACCAACTTTACAGATAGGAAGACTGAACTCTAGAGAGGTAAAGTAGTTTGCCAGTGTCATCCATTACCAACAGTGGCACCATTTTTGAATGTGAGAGCTTTGTGACAGTTAAGTTCATAATTCTTCCATTCTCTTCTATATTTTTTACTAACACAGTCCATTTTAGTTATTCCTCCTAGAAAGGTGGCCTCTCCCAGGAAGAGAACCAGAAATCCCTGTGCATGGTATATTCTCTTCAGCATAGCCCACCATAAGTAACAAGCCTGTGGGTCTTGGGAGGTCATTCATTTTGTCTTGTCCAGAAGGGTCATGTCTCTTATTCTTTTGATTATCTCATTCTTCCCAAAGTGTATTTTTTTAGTAGAGGTTCTTTTCTTGTGTGAGTGAAGAATTAGTCATGCCATTTGGAGATGGCTGACCCAGGATGAGAGACCTGCTTCTTATCAGACAAAACAGAAAACATAGAAATGTAAATCAAGCAAGCCAAGATTTTCTTTGATTTCAAAAGACTGTTGGAGATGTTATGGTTTGGTGTGAAAGGTCTCTCCCAAAAGTTCATGTGTTGAAGGCTTGGCTTCCAAGGTAGCACTGTTGAGATTGGGTCATGAGGGTGCTAACCTCATGTGTGGATTCACCCACTGATGAGTTTATAGCCAAATGGGTTATTAGGAGTGGGGGCCTAGTTGGAGGAATTGAATCACTGGGGTATGACTTTGAAGGTTTAACTCTGCTTGCTGGCTGCCATAAGGTGAGCAGCTTTGCCTTTCCACGAGCTCCCAAGTAGGCCTTGTCTCGGGCCTACTGTGATGGGGCCAAGGAAACCACAGAGTGAAACCGCTGAAAATGTGAGAAAACCAAAACCACAACCAACAAAACAAAAATCCCCTTTCCTTCTTCAGGTTGATTTACTTATGTATTTTCTCACAGCCACAAAAAGTCACTAACACAGAGAAGAATCACCTTTAACCTTTAAGTGTAAAAGCTCCTCAGAAGCAGAAACTTAACTCTTCTTCTATACTGAGTCCACTCAGCACCCAGCCCAGAGCCTGTGGTGGTGCTCGGTGTGAGCCTGCTTCACTGGAGCCTGCTTCATTGGCTTTCATTACTGTTGGACTAGAAATGAACGGTAATTTGTTCATTCCTTCCTTCAACCAGTATTAGGTTAGCATAGTGAATAAGACAGCTGGGGTCATTTGTTCCCTTACTAGTTAAATCCTACTAAGTGAAACAAAAGAAAAATCATTACAAGATGCATGATTATTTTGAGGGAAACAAGTAGATGAGGCAACCTTTCCAGATAAGATGGTCAGAAAAGGCTTGCTCGCATCCTCTGAGGAACTGACATTTGAGCTGAAACCTGAAGGAAAAGGAAGAACTGAGCATGAGCCAACCAGGCAAAATAATCAACTCTAGGCCGTTGAGGATCTGAAATAAAGTGTCCCTAAAGGGCCTGAGCAAAGACGATAAGAGAGTTGGTAGGTAATGAAGGTAGTGGGGGAATGGGAGGCCAGAGATGTAGGTAGCCCCTAGTGAACTGGATTTTATTCTGAGTATAGTAGGAAACATGAAAGTAATGTGACTTGGATTTATTCTATGTTGATATGTTTGTTGCTGTGAAATGATGGTGGCTTGGACTGAGGGATTTTGAGGCAGAAAGAGAAAGCTATGGTTGGGTTTGAGTCATGCCCTTATATCAGAGATAACCTTGATATAATTGCTGAAGTTTCATATGGGTAGGAGGGACGTGAAGGTAAGTGAAGGATCAGGGATGAGTTTGAGCACCTGGGAGCATAGGATCATGGTGCCATTCTTGAGGTGGGGAAGAGTGGAAAGTAAGGAGAAGACGACTGGGGATGAAGGAGGGAAAGGACTCAAGAGTTTTGGTCTTGGATGTAAATTGTGAGTTTCCATGAGATATCAGGGTCTGAGATACCTAGTAGGATCTGATCTGGAATTGTGAGTCTGGAGTTCAGAGGAGAGATGTAAATGTGGAGACACGATATAGAGAGGATATTTAAATCCTAGGGGATGCTAAGTGGTAAAATTTCCTTACCTAGTGAAAGCAGCTGCTGCTGCCTACATGGCTCTTTTTGAGAATGTCCTTCTCAGGATGCTGGTGGTAGCAAAACTGTAGAACCGCAGTTATTTCACCGCAAGATATCCCTTTGACACTTATTTATGTCACCAAGGACCAGGAAGGTGAAATGCTACGCTTGGCGCCACAAAACCATTGTCTGAGCTTGTTTTTCAGAAAAATCTATATTTGGATGGTGTGATTAAGTCCTCAGCAGTGCTCAGCTGGTTGTGCTCTAATAGGCCAGGTGTAACTTAAGCCCTAGAGGTCTTAGGCAACTATCAATTAGACTGAAGGTGGCCAGGGTAAAGCAAAAGTGCTTGCTGTCCCCAGACTGGAATCAAGGACAAAAAAGTTGTGTAGAAATTAGAAACCTAGAAGCAGCTTTGGACCAGAGGCCAGCAGCAATTATTTTGTGGGAATTTTTCTGACATAAAAATAAGGACCATGTAGAGTCATGCTTAGCACATTTGAGGGTTTATAAGAAATGCCTGAATAGCTTCTTTAAAATGCAGTCTTATGCTTCACCTCCCAGGGAGTCTGTTAAGGAAGTCTGTGTTGCTGCTCAGGACTCTGTATTTTTAACAAATGATTTTGTTACGTAGATCTATGTGGGGAAGCACTGGGTGTGAAAAGGCCTCCAAAACCATCTACACACCTCTCTTTTTCAAATAGGGAAGCTCAGGCCTGTAGCGGGAAGAAGGCTTGCTTAAAGCTGCAGAGCTAGTTGGAATGTCCGTGCAGTTTCACTAGGTTAGTTTGGTTGTTTTTGAGACATCCTCTGGTTAGCCCAGGCTGTCCTTTAACTCCGTATGGTACCCTATGCTGGCCTGAAATTTACAGTCCTTGCTGGGCATGTTGGTGCTCCCCTGTAGTCTCAGTGAAGCCTGTAATCCCAGCGAATCGGGAGGTAGAGGCAGGAGGATCACAAGTTCGAGACCAGAGAGTAGTCTGCGTAATTTATCAAGACCCTGCTTCAAAAAGTAAAAAAATGGGCTGGAGGTGCAGCTCAGTGGTAGCACTTGCAAAGCATGCAGACGTGAGGCCCTGGGTTCAACCCCCAGTACCGGGAAAAAAAAAAATTTACAGTCCTGTTGTCTCAGCCTTCAGAGTGCTAGAATTATAGGTTTGCTCCACCAGGCCCTCACTAGCTTACATTTTACTCTTCATCCTAATGAATGCCAGGCTGCCCTCCCCAATTCCCACTTCCCCTTCCTTCACTCCACTGCACACTTTGTTTATTTTTCCAAAGCATTTCATGACTGTATTCTTCATTTATTTTTCCAAAGTATGTGTCACCTTCTCGTGTGAGAATAATTTACTAATTTACTTTGTTTATTGTTACTTGTCTTGCCTCACTAAAATACAGACTTTATAAGGGCAATTGCTTTTTGTTTTTGTATGGTTTTGTTTCACTCTATCCCATGTGCTGCAAATAATGCCTGCCCCATAGTAGGAGCTCAGTGACTTTTTGATAAATGCATAGATGAAAAATATTTTGTTAAACTATAAGGTAATAGGTGTTGTGGAGAAAGTGTCAGCCCTTCGTCCCTGCTAGCACAAGGACTTGTCTGATCCTGCTTGAATCAGAGGTTTTAGGAACAGCTTGTTTGTGGACGATTAAAGACTTTCCCAATAATGCCATTAATAATGCTAATAATAGCAACAGTAATAACAAGTGATAAGTAACCATCTATTGAATGAATGCTGTTTGCCAAATACATACCATACAAAGTTCTCAGCTAAAAATCCCACACCCATGATCTCATCTTAAGTCTCATTGTAGTCAAAGGGAGGAGGAACTAGGACAGTCTGTTTTTCAGAGGAGACTGAGGCTTAAGAAATGAAATTACTTCTTCAGGGTTACACAGCTAGGACAGATTTAAAATCTATGATCCTAAAGATTACGTTCTTAGCTACTAGTAACATTCAGTATTAGGTTTGTGGTGTTCTGTCTTTGGAGAAGAAATTGAAAATTCTGAAGACGACCAGGCAAGCATCACTCCTTAGGGTGTCACTGGGCCAAGAACATCAGTCTCCAAGGTGGCATAAAACCACAGCCTGGAAAGAGAGGTGCTTGCTTTTTTTTTTCTCCTGAGCTCAGCTTTCCACCGTTTCCTCATACTCTCAGGTCTTTCCATTCTCATGTTACAAAGAACCTTTCGTCTTGAACTGTTAGGCTTTTCTCACTTCTCAGACAACCTCCCTGAAACCAGCCAAGGAAAATTCCTGTGGTGACAGATCACACTAAACTATTTCTAGGGAGGCCACTGTAGCACTCACTCATACTCCACCCCCTAAGGAAGGTGCAAAGAAAAGGGCTCCTTCACCCACCTTTCTGTAACACTTTCCTGTTGAGGCCTCAGGAAGGCATGGAGAGAGGTGATGATTTTATAAATGTGGGTACAACAGATCTCTTGTGAGGCTTCAGTGAGCCTTTGAGTTCTGGAAACACTGCACTTTTTAACTGGTTATAAGCAACAGAATGAGTATCACCACCGTCTGTGGATAATGTCAGCATTCATTCACATCCCCACCGGCCAAGACTGGCCTTGCTCAGAGTAAGTGACACTTCACACATATGGCATCAGATACCATTTAGTTCTTCTTTTTTCTCTTTTTTAATATAATGAGTTGCATTATGGCACTTCCATATAATTATGGAATTACCATACAATTATATCATGTACTTTGCTCTTATTCACTCCCTCATTACCCCCTTTGTTGCTTGCACCCCCCGCTATTCCCCTCCCTTGTCCAAATATTTACTCCTTATACTTTCCAACCTTACACACACATTTATGTGTGCACGTGTGTGTGTGTGTGTGTATTCTTTCTTTCTTTCTCTTTTTTTTTTTTTTTTTTTTTTTTTTTTTTTTTTTTTTTTTTTTTTTTTTTTTTTTTTTTTTTTTTTTTTTTTTTTTTTTTTTTTTTTTTTCAGTTCTGAGGGTTGAACCCAGGGCCTCCTGCTTGCATGCTTTGCAAGTGCTGTGCCACTGAGGTGCACCCTCAGCCAGTCTTTTTACTTTTTGGAGACAGTGTCTCACTAAATTACACAAACTACCCACTGGTCTCAAACTTGTGATCCTCCTGCCCCTGCCTCCTGAGTTGTTGGAATTACAGGAGTGTGCCACCGTGCCTGGCTCTATATATTTTCTTTTAAAAATAAGTCTAGCTCCCACATATGAGGGAGAAAATTAAATATTTGTCTTTCTGAGTCTGGATTATTTTGCCTAAAATAATAATCTCTAGTTCCATCCATTTTTCTGCAAATGATATAATTTGTTTTTTACAGCTGAATAAAATTCCACTGTGTATACATACCACTTTTTAAAATCCACTCATCTGTTGATGGGCACCTGGGCTGTTTCCTTATCTTGGCTGTTATGAATAGGGCTGCAATAAACATGGAATTGCAAGTGCTTCCATGGTATGACTCAGATTCCTTTGGGTATATACATAGGAGTAGTATAGCTGGATCATATGGCTATTTTATTTTTAATTTTCACAGGAATCTCCACACTGATTTCCATAATGGGTGTATTAGTTTATAGTCCCACCAGCAGAGATAAGGGTTCTATTTCTCCTGCATCATCACCAGCTTTTGTTGCTGTTCATTGAATTCTTAGAATATGCACAATCAGACATTCATTCTGTAGATGGGGAAGGTCTAGAAAGATTATACCCTACCGGTGTCTCATGGAGTTTCCAAGAGCTGTGTTTTAAACACAGATTGTGTGCTAAGGCCTGTGCTTTGCTGGTCTTCTGCAAAGCTGGTTGAGAACATGGACCTTGGAGCCACATTGCTTGGGTTTGAATCTTGACACTCGGACTCACTAGCTGGGAGATGTTGGGCAGATTACTTAACCACTCTCCTCTTGCCTTGTTTATCTATAGCAAGGGGATAACAGTGTACTCATGATGTCCCTCAGGAGACATAAAGAGAACATCTGTTTACCCCAGAACACAGAGGGCACAAACACCAAAGGAAGGATCGTGTTAAGTGAAATTGGTGAGCCGTGAGTTTACTCATATTGCTGACAGGTTCATGGTTGACTTACAGACAGCACTTATGTCCAGTGCCACCAATGGGAAGAATCCCTCGGAGGAGTTCCCACCAAGGAGTCCCATGGGAAGCTGTATCACCCTCATCCACTATTTACCTCTCATATAGCTTAGCGTCACATGCAGCTGGGGCAGGAGGGGTGGTGATGGGCACCTTCGAGGAGGGTCTTGTGGAGGATTTCTTGAGGGTCTGTGACCCTCCTTTCTCGTTCCCCTCCTAGAAGGAATGTTAATAGCCCCATTACCATTACATAGGCCTAGCTATGCTGTGTAGTTTTGCCTGTTTCCTTGCTGTGCCTGAGGGCCAATGTCCCCAAGGTCATCACAGATGTTCTGCTTCAAGATGAGGATCACTACTACAAGTCCCTAGAGGAACCAACTATGCTACAATTCGCATCATTTGTTACGAGGATGAAATGAATCAATGTATGTAAAGTGCTTAGTATC
The DNA here is from genome assembly GCA_007922755.1 of Pedetes capensis. Classification (NCBI taxonomy): domain Eukaryota; kingdom Metazoa; phylum Chordata; class Mammalia; order Rodentia; family Pedetidae; genus Pedetes; species Pedetes capensis. Next base: position 66,276 of record VMDO01002039.1, read on the forward strand.
TATAGGATAGAAAGTGAGGCAGAATAGAAATTTGGGGGACATGGGAAGGAAAGGGCTTTTCAGCCCAGGATCTGGTCTGAGTCTTAACAGCCAAGAATTCCAGCACAACCAAGAAAAAGGAAAACTGCTGTGAGAACTGCCTGCATAGAAATCAGTGCTTCTCTAAGGATCTTACTAAATCATATTATGGACTGTAATTAAAATGAACAGGGTTAGGTAATATCTTTGTGACTAGATGTAGTAAGAATTTCATAGACTATCCCACTCTAGACATTTTAACAATGCTCCTTTTCTTACCTATAAATCTATCCCATGGACCTACTGGGACTTCACTGAGCCATGTAAGTTCAGAAGCTCCATAATCAAATACATATCTCCAGTGTGAAGACACCAAGGGGTGCCTCTCTGTCTATTTGGCTGCACTTTGCTCTGAAGCATGTACTCTCTCTTACTCTTTATCTAATAAACTCTCAACTCGCCTTCATTCTTTGCCTCATCCTGAAATTTGTTCCTGTGACCGAGACAAGGACCCCACTTCACTGGAGGGGAGGTCTTGGGAAGAGGAACTCCTCAGGGCAGGCAGTAACACTGGGCTCCAGCACCCCCTCACCACCACTGACACAAACACTATAGAAGTGCTAGCCCTTATTATTAACTTATATATCAAATCCCTTTTTTTCTCTGGATGTAAACTTAATCCTGGAAGTTTCAGTGTTTCTCCCAAGGGTTGTATTTATATGTCCTGGTCATGTGTAGGTGACCCATATATAATGCTTAGAGTTGTGCCTGGCATGTAATTCGCCCCTGGTAAGTATTAGAAGCCATTAGTATGTCAATGCCAAGACACTGAAGGTGAATGAAAGTGGAGGCATCAGGCCCTCTGTCAGGTGTGGGTCCAGAGAGAGAGTAGACACTGTCCAGGTGCTCCTCTCATGGATCAGGAAAGAGGATCAAAGCAGTCACTATGTTATTTTAATGTCCTAGCAATGAATGTATATTTTACTAATTTAAAAGGATAGAGGAGGTAAAAGTATTCACTGAATTCCTGGTCAGGGTGCATTAAATCAAAATGATTAGAATTTAGACCTTTTTCAGGCATAAAGTCTCTCAGAATAGCACTGTGCTATGCCATTCATCAGAATGAGTTGTGACTCTCCAGCCTTGGCCATAGCACCATTGGTCTGACCATAATATCCTGCTCCTGCTCCCTTCCCTCTGGGTGCCTGGGAGGGCTGGGCTTCTCTGCAGTCTTACCTTCTGCCTAGGCTTAGTCATGACTGTACTCTTTACTTCTCTTCTAGCTTAAGAGTTGGACCGTGGAGGACCTTCAGAAGAGGCTCTTGGCCCTTGACCCCATGATGGAGCAGGAGATTGAAGAGATCCGGCAGAAGTACCAATCCAAGCGGCAGCCAATCTTGGATGCCATTGAGGCTAAAAAGAGGCGGCAGCAGAACTTCTGAGCAGGGCTAGGCCCAGGCCTTTGGTGAATTCTGGATGGCTCGTCTCACTCACATTTGTTTGTTAGCCAGCACTTCTGCTCTGTCATTTCTTCACAGCACCTTTGTGAACTCAGGAATGTGCGCCAGTGGGAAGGGCTACCTGGACGGTCATTATGCCATCTTGATGTGTGTATTTACATTGGTCAGGTGTATTATTCAGAAGGATTAATATTGGCGCTTTTAACTCAGAGTTTTAAAACCCAGGAACAGAGACTCCTAGTTGAGTGATAGCTGGGAAAATTTTACATTGTCTTTTTGTTTTTCTTCTCCTAGTAGCTTGTGATTGTTCTTTCTGGAAGACTTTTTTAAAATATATAAATATGCATATATATATAAATTATAAATAGATTCCCCACTCAGCGTGGTGGCATCTCTGTACAGGTACAGTTTTGAACATTTTGCCTCTTTTTCTGTATGATTACGGTACTGTGGAACAAGAGGGCAGAGGATATCAGTAGGCTCTTATGGTGTCACTGAATCCTAGGAGCCAACCTCACCCTTTGCAGGGCTGCATTTAAAAATTAGGCTTGGGACTGTTTTTTGACCAAGTTTTCAGCCTTTTGTGGTCATCGCTGGTTTCTGGAGCCATCAGTGATGCCCAAGGGAAAGCCTTGAGAATTTGTGTTTGCTCTTTGAGTCCTAGAAAAAGCCTAGCACCCTCTTTGCAAATTCACCTTTGCTGTTTCAATGCCTTTCGTCCATTTCCACTCTCCCAACTGCCCAAAATCACATCACAGATACTGCCTAGTGCCTTAAGAGGAGATGTGATCTGGTGAAGGAGCAGGCCTACCAGGAACTCTAAGCAAACATGAGGCTGTGTTCAGTCCACAAAAGGAAAAGGGATTTTGAAGCTCTTAATTGTTTGTGTGAAAAATCACACATGAAGCATTTTGCTCTGCATTCCTTTACAGGGCAGAGGGCGTTGCTTTTATAATCCAAGTTCAACTGTGTGACTGTTTTCTTTTTTCAATTACTATTGAGGGGTCTGGAAAGGATAAATGAATTGAGCCTCTCTGGGAGGCTCAGTCTGGACACAGAATGCCAGAGGGGGAAGGGACCCTCAAGATCCACTAGTCTGACCCTTTGTTGTGTAAATGGGAAAACCAAGGCTTTGAAAGGGGAAGTGACAAAGCCAATATCACAAATCAAGTTAGAATAAGAGCAGGAATTGGAACTCAGGTTCCTCTCCTGGGCCACCAAACTGAGCAGCCCCTTCCTTGAGGGAAGAGGCTTGGGTCTGTTGTGGTTAAGTTGTCCCAGGGAACCCTGCTCACAGAAACTTGCACTGTCTTGCCTCCTCAATAGCTAACCTGGCTCCGGAGATTTCCCAGAGGAGCCAGATCATTCAGTCTCAGTGAGTCCGTGAGCTCTGCAACGTCTTCTGGATACAGACAAATACCCATAGAAGTAGATTTAGGGCTTGAAACAGATCAGAGGGCTTTGCAAAAAATAGCACAGAGCCATCCTCCTGCAACTTTGTCTCAATGCCACATTTAGTCACCCAACAAGGAGAAGATAATTGGGAAAGGAAATTTTTTTTTCTTCTAATGTCTCTTCCCTGAGATGAGGAGCCATGACTTGGTTGCACCTGAGGAGACTGTAATTTGACTCTATAATTGCTTTTACTCCCTAACCCTGAGAATCAATAGAAAAGCAGAGAATGTTCCTCTTCTGTGATTAGATTCTGTTCTTTGCAATTAAAGCCAGTTTTTCAAAATGCAAGATGTAGTTGGTCTTCAAGGGTTGACCAACGAAGTAGCTGTGTGTCAGATATAGAAAATAGAGGACAATTTGAGGATCTTGCAGGAATAATAAATGGCAGCTAGCATTTGTTGACCACCTGTTACATGCCAGGCATGCAGCTAGGTGGGCTCTAAATTTCACAATAATCTTGTGGATTAAGTATTTTATTTCCATTTCATAGATGAGGAAATGGGTTTGGAGAGAAGGATCCCTTACATGGCAATACAGCTAGAAAGTGGTTGAATCAGGATTCATAGAATCACTCTACAGGGCCAGTATTTACAGGGAAAAAAGTAGTCACAAGTCTGTTTAAAGTGAAGTGAGCATCTGTTCTTGCACAAACTAACAACATTTTTAGGTTGAAAACAGCTGAATTAATAGTGAACTCTCATAGCCAAGTATGTTTTAAAAACCAAAGCACTGAGCTCGCATACCCCCACACCATGTGATGTGCTAATTAACAGTGCAGCCTCAAGCTCTTTCCTCTCTAAACAAAGAATTTTGCACTTGGCCAGACAGAAAGAGAAAGCCTATTTCTCCTTTCCTAAATAAGATCCAAATTAAGCTCAGCTTTCACCATAAATATTCTTAGGCCATGAACCTTGATCTGGAGTTTATTTTGTTTCAAGCATGTGTACACCCAACAGGCTGGTCCAGCTCTCATTCCTTGCTAGACAGAGCTTTTGCCCAGAAGTCAATTTGTTTTGGATCAGATAAATTTCCTGGCAAGGTATATTTGTTTTCTAGTGACTTAAAAGCAGAGGAGCAAGTCGTAGTCATTCTTTCCTTGAATGCTAAATTCAGAATATTTCAGCTTGCTTTCATTGAGCCCAAGCATTCATGACTCAAGCTTACATGGAACTCAGTGGCTCTCTGCTTCCAAGAAACCATAACCCATACAAAATTGCATCTTAAAAGAAAAAAACTCATGTTCTCTAAAAATGTCTTAATTGCTCTCCTGTTAGTAAATTGATTTCTCCTATATCCTTTTTCCCAAATCACCAAGTGGGTAGATGAGAATTTGACTAGCTTGGGGTGAGGAGAAGGTTGGCAGATGGATGGATGGAAAAGAAAGAAAGAACGAACGAACGAACGAACTAGTAATCTGAAGCGAGAACTGTAGCCTTGACTCTTTGAGACTGTAGATTCCAATCTAGGAAACATTTATTTAGCAATACCAGGTGCCATAAATTTATTAAAACATTTGAAACTCAATAGCCCTAATATGAGGAATGAGAGAGGTGACATCACTATAGATCCTACAGCTACTGAAAGGCTAATAACAGAATATTATGAACAGTTTTATGCTAATAAATTGGAAATTTAAATGACATGGACAAATTCCCAGAAAAATATGAAGTACCAAAGTTCACTCAAAAAGAAATAGATCATCTGAACAGCTATTTTAAGTTTCTCTGAGAGATACAGATATTGCTGTCCTCATTTTATAGATAAGGAAACTGAGGCTCAAAGAAAGTAAAACTTGTTACTCAAGGTGATGTTGCTAGAATATAGCAGTTAGGATTCAAATCCAGGTCCTTTGGTTCTTACTCCAGTGTCCATTCTAGCATACCATGTTGCCTCTAAAGATTGCAACTCCTCATTTTGGGGAAATTATTCCTGCCCAAACCACACCCTTCACCCCCCCACCCTTTCTTAAGTACTATGTTTATATTTTTATCAGAATTATATTCATTGTGTTTGGAATCCATGTTCTTGTTTGTATTTAGGAAAAAAAATCTCTTTCACCAGCTTGCACTTGGACCAACTTGGAAAATAAAAGCTTAAATGCTGTTGCTGATACACAATTTAAAAATGTGAAGTTTGTAGCTTTAATTTTTTGTAACAAAAATTAGTAACACTGGCTTACATGCTGACTGAAATGCTATTTTATAAGGTGGATGTAAATAATTGATTGAGGTCAGCAGTTTGTATATATATGAGACATAGCTTCCTCCACTGCCTTTTGTTATTTTAAAATTTGAAATGCTTCCTATGTGCTTTTATGTTTTAGAATTGTTGTTCTGCCTACTTCCTTCTTCCTAGACCTTGTTATTTTAAATAAACTGTCCTTTTGACCACGGATCATCCTGTTTTTAAAAGTGAGATCTTCCATACGTACCTGCATAATGACAGCAACTTTAATGACACTACTCTGTGGAGTGTATATGCTAGGATCCAAAGCTGGAGGAGAGGTGGATAAACTTTTTTCACACCTACTTTATGTCAGGGACTAAGTTAGCTGGCAATGATATAAAGATGAACCAGACACAGTTCTTGAAGAGCACTTGGTGAGTCAAGCACAGAAACACAACATTGGAAGTACTATGGCTGAAGAAAGTATACGGCCTCTGGACACACAGAGGAGAGTGTGACAATGAGTACTTATGGGGCATCCAAGGAAGCTCTTCTAGAGGAGGAAAGACATCCTGAAACTTGAAAAATTAGGAAGAGAAGGCCATGGCAATAAGGGGTGGGAAGTGAGGGAGAGAAGGCGTCTTGGACAAAGAGCCTAGGGGAAGGATTCTGGTAGGATCACTTTGGAGTCCATCATTCTTGTCTGCTGTTGCATGAAACCAGCCCAGGCAGGGGCAGGCATTGAGTGGACCAGTGGGGTCCTCTCTTTGTATGACCCATTCTTTCCCTGAGTAACTTCCCAGCCTGACCTTGGATTTCCTTATAAAAGTTCACCCAGCACCAGGAAGGGAACAGAGTTAAACTGAAAAAGTGAAGGTCTTATGAGACATTACTGTATAGTATTTAATGTAATAGTTGCATACTCTGTTAGCAAAACTATCATGTTACACTGCTAGCTTTACTTTTTTTCTTTTTTCTTTTGGTAGTACTGAGATTTGAACCCAGGGCCTTGCACATGCTGAGCAAGTACTCCACCACTGAGCACTTCTGACCTTTTTACAATTTTTTTATTTTGAGACAGGGTCTCACTAAATAGTGCAGGCTGCATCTGGCCTTGAACTCGTAAAACTCCTGCCTCAGCCTCCTGAGCTGCTGGGATCCCAGGCCTGTACCACAGTGCCTGGTCTTCTGGTAGCTTTTCTTGGAGTGGGGTGATTAAGGGTTTATTGTTGCCTAATTCACCTCATTCCCTGAAATACTAAGCATACCTTCCTTATTGTTGCCAGGGTTGATGACAGGTGTTCCTAGTGGTTAGACTTAGAATCTGTGAATAGAAGAAGAGGAAAAATGAAGTAAATTTATATTTATTAGGCACTTAGTATATGACAGATGCAATGCAGAGCCTTTCAGATACTTGTTTCCCAAAGACTGAGATGTACAGCAATGTATTCTTCCTCTGTTGTTGTTGTTAGGTGCTATCAAGTTGTGTCTGACTCATAGCTACCCTCATAGGGTTTTCAATGGCTGTTTTGGGATTGCCTGGGGAGTGGATTGCCACATCCTTCTCCCATTTTTGCGGTACTGGGAATCAAACTTGGGACCTCAGAGACTGCAGAGCAGTACTCTACCAACTGAGCTAAATCCTAGCCACTCTTCCTCTAGCTATGTGATTCTCATAGTGTGCAGAACTCCCTTCCAGGATGTATTTTGGAAATGTGTGGGAGTGTGTTTGGTGATAATAGAGGGGCTCTACCAGCATTACATGGGCAGGGGCAGGTTTGGTAGATCTCCTGCAATGCATTCTGGGATTGTCCTGCAAAGCATCCAAATGTTATTTGGGTGAGAAATTTATTTATCAGCATCCAAGGCTAGCTAGGGGTATAACTCAGTGGTAGAGCACATGCCTAGCATGCAAGAGGCCCTAGGTTCTATCCCCAGCACTGCCAAAAAAATAAACATCCAAGATGAAATCAAATCTCATTTACAACTAAACATAAAGTACTTTGGACAAGGTTTTAATTTGCCAAGAGTGAACTGTGTAGAAACAGGGAGATGCTTGTAGTTCCTTTTATTTGGAGCTTTGCGAACATTTGTCCTCCATTTCAGAAAATTCACATCAAAGGCAGCAGTGCCCATCATTTCTGAGCTGGATAGCACACCAAGATCAGCTCAGATTTCTGTCATATTCGCAGAGATCCTGTGTAACGTGTAAACAAATGATACTTTCAGAAAATGATAATGTGCTATAAGGAAAATAGGGTAACAGAATTGAGAGTAATTTGTGTGCATGTGCATTTGTCTGTGTAGGGAAACACAGCCTTACATAGGGTGATCTGGGCAGGGCTCTGAAGAGATGACATTTCAAGGGAGACCTGAATGACAAGAAGCCAGTCAGGTGAAGACCTGGAAGATGTGCATTTCAGGCTGAGGGAACAGCAAGAGCAAAGGCCCTGAGACAAGGACAAAAGTTTGACTTGTTGAGAGGATGGGACGATGGCTCTACCATGGCTGGAACAGCATATAAGGTGGATGAAAGCAAATGTGCAGAGCCTTGTGGGCCATGGGAAGATGTTGAGTGTTACTCTAGATGAGCTAAGGAACCATCAGAGTGTTTTAAGCAAAGAACTGGCACAATCAGATTCATGCTTTTTAAAATTTTGCCTTTAGGAGGCAGTGCTCAACTTTAGTCATCAGGAATATATAAACTAAAACTACGTGCTAGCCCTGCACACTTAACCATAATAGCTAAAATGGAAGTGATATAAATTGCTGAGTATTGGTGAGAATGTGGAACAACTGAGCTGTTGCACACTGGTGAATATACCTGTGACCCAACAGTTCTTCCCCCAGGCAATTCCTCAACAGAAATGTATATTGACTTTAATAGAAAGATGTGCACAATCACATTCATAGCAGCATTATTTGTTATTTTGCTAAATGTGAAACCATCCAGGTACCCAATGACAATAGAACAGATAGGTTATGTGAATTCATATAGTGGAAAACTACACACTACTGAGAATGAATTAACTAGCTACTGTGGAAATAAGCAAAGGGCAACTGAGTGAGAGAAAGGAAAGGCTTTATTCTGAGGTTTTTGTCTCAAGGAAGTCAGCCTCTGTCACCGGCAGTTTGGCAGAGACTGAGAGGTGGCAGAGCAGTGGGTAAGCTCGACAGTGGAGAAAAGGGAAAGTTTCAGAGGTGCCCTGATTGGAGGGTGTGGGCACAGAAAATCTTCAGGCAAGCTAACTAGAAGCTGGACTTTCTATAAGACTGGGTAAGGGGGTGTATTTGGTTTTCTCTGGTCCTCAATTGCAAGTAGGCACAAAAGTTAGGGCAGCCATCACTTACTAATCGAGTTCTGGCCATTTGTAACCGGTTGTTACAAAAATTACTGTTTAACTTCCTGAGTTGTCACTAGAAGAACCAGTCTGGCTTCCTGTAGATCTGACATAGCCAGCTGGCCTCCTGGGCTGTTTGCTGTAGAACTGGGGTTGGTTTCCTAGGTAGGTTGCTGTAAGAGGTGGGTCAAAGTTCTATTTATATATATGGTCCGGCCATTGTCTGCTTGTACATTTTGTCCCTCAGCTTATACAACAATAGGGCTAAACCTCTCAAATATTAGAATCAAGCCAGACATGTCAGTGGAGGGATGAATGAATAAATTATGCTTTATTCATATAGTGGAATATTATTCAGTTCTTAGAGAAAGGAAGGACACTTTGACATATGCTGCACCATGGCTAAACCTTGAAGACATTATGCTAAGTGAAATAAGCCAATCAAACGAACAAATACATGATTCCACATATATATATATATATATATATATATATATATATATATGTATATAAGGTATGGAGAGTAGTCAGAGGGCTGGGGTTTGGCTCAGTTGGTAGAGTGCTGCTCTGCATTCTCTGAGGCCCTGGGTTCATCCCCAGCACCACAAAAATAGGAAAAGAGCCTGGCAGCCCACTTTCGAAACAATCTCAAAACTATCTGCCATTGAAAACCTTATGAAGAACAGAGAAGCCCTGACATAGTGCCAGGCATGGCACAGTACAAGGTAGTATTTTGTTCTGTTTGTGCACAGGGTCATTACAATGGCCCCTAACAACAAAAGAGTAAATTCATAGAGACAGAAAGTAGAATGATGGTTGCCAAAGGGAGGAGAGATTGGGGAGTGTTAATGTTTAATGGGTTGTTGTGTTGTTGTTGTGTGCCATTGAGTCAGTATCCGACTCATAGTGACCCTACATACAACAAGGGAAACCACTATTGTCAGTGCTTCTCTGCTATTCATAGGATTTTCAATGGCAAATTGTTTTTTGAGAGTGGGTTTCTGGGTCCTTCTCCCAAGCCTACAGCACCTGGTGTTCCCAGGCAGTCTCCCATCCAAGTACTAACCAGGCCCAACCCTGCTTAGCTTCTGAGATCTGATGGGATCAGATGACACAGGGCTAAGACTGCAGGCCGTTTAATGGGTAGATCTTCTGATTGGAAAGGTAAAACAGTCCTGGAGATGGTGGTGGTGACTGCACAACAATGGAAATATACTTACTCTACTGAATTGTGTGTTTTAATAGTTAAAATGGTGAATTTTGTGTATATTTTACAACAATAAAAAGCTGGACATAACTACAGTATACTTCTACTTATATAAAATTCAAAACAAAGGAAAACTTATCTATGATGTTCACAGTCAGGACAGAGCTTACCTTTGGTGGCTGTGCGGTAATGCCTGGTGGGAATATGAGTAGGACTTTTAGGGTATTGGTCAGGGTCTAATTCTATCTTTCTTATTCGTTCATTCATTCATTTATTCAGTACTCAAAGATTGAACCCAAGGCCTCGTGCATGCTAGGCAAGTCCTCTATCACTGAGCTGCACTTTCAGCCCCTTTATCATATATTTTTGTTGGAAATTTTTAATGTACACCTTAATATGATTCATTCTGACTTTATCATATTTAAAAAAAACTTTTTTTGAGATGAGGTCTCACTAAGTTGCTGCCTCTGACCTGGAACTTGCTATCCTCCTGCCTAAGCCTCCAGAGTTACTGGGATTACAGGTGTGTGCCACAGCCCTGGCTGAGATCTGACTTTTTATCTGGGTACTTGCGGCACAGGGGGTGCTCAAAGTGAGAAAACTCAAAGTGATCTCTTAGGATCAGTGCTGCCCCCATCCCCTCCTCCATATGTATTTTATACTTACAGAAACCTCTACTCCTCTGGGCTGTTTTTGCAAGCCTCAACAGCATAGATGGGAAGCTCCCTGGCCCCATGCAAATTAAGAGGTGGTTCCTCTTAGCCTACTAGCATTTATCTCAGCCAGCACCTTACTTTGGCAGATGATGTAACCAAGACCCAAGTTTTGGCAGTGTCAAGTCCAGACTTAAACTCAGGCTTCTGGACCCCTGTATTCGTTCTGAGACCCCACTTGTGGTCTCAAGGATGTGAATGGGTCTGGTTTGCAATTACCGGTAAGCAAATTACTTCCTTTACCAACAACCTGTGCTTTGAGTTGCTTTACCTCTGCTAAGGAAAACAAGACGTCTGGTGGTTAGCAGAAAGTAAACTCTGAGGAGGAAAGAATCTTGAGCCCATAGAGAGTTTCCTTCCTATGTTGGTTTGTTTAATGGTTCGCATTTATTGTGCCAGGCATTTTCACATGTGTTATCTCACTTGAACTTGGCAGACATGTGAACCAATAAGCACAGAGAGGCAAAGAAACCCAACCAAGATCACTCAGCTCATAAGTAGCAGAGATTCAAATCCATGTTCTTTCCTTTATACCACATGGCATTCCCCAATGTTTTCCTCTCATATTAAAATAATTTTTAATAAGTCTGTCTGAAAATGAAGCCAACACAGGAATGCAGAGCAGAGAGAGAGAAACAAATGATGACCTCAGTGGAACCTCTGGACTCACCACTCTCAAAGCCATTTGCTTAGATTTCTGTAGCACATAACTGAAAGATTCCTTCTAATCCTTAGGTAAGTAGGAAAAGATAGAGGAGGGGTTTGGTCCCAGTGGGAGACTGGCACTGGGCTGGTGCTTCTTAGAGATCAACAGGTCATGAAACTGGTAAGAAGCAGGACTAACATTTGAACCCAGGTCTGACATCAAGACCATAGTGTGTGTAATTCCTTCTCCTGAACGAATGAATTTCCTGAGGGTTCTGAACTGTCCTTTTGAACAAGGTTAAAGATCAGTCTGCATTTGTCCTATCCTCTTCCTAATTGGCATGATTCTGAAAGACACCATTCCTCCTCCTCCATGTCCTCTTCAATTTTTTTTTTTTTTTTTTTTGGCAATATTTGGGGGTTGAACCCAGGACCTCACACATACTTTGCAAGTGTGCTACTACTGGGCTGCACCCCCAGCCCATTTTTTAAAAAATTTGAGTCAGGGTCTTGCTAACTTACTCAGGCTGCCCCTGGCCTTGAACTTGAGATTGTTTTGCCTCTGTCTCCTGAGTTGCTGGGATTAAAGGCAGAAGCCACCATGCCCGGCCCTGTTCCTTTCTTCTTAAAGAAGTTTAGCTTCTCAACTTACTGAACTTCCTTGAGATTTTTTTTTCACCCTCAAGCACAGGGCCTGGCTGTCCTGAAATAGGAGACCTGGTAGTCAGTGAAGCCCATTGCAGCCAACATAAGAGTTGTGTCCAGTGCCCAAGGACAGAAGAAACTCAATAGGATCTACACCTCAAAGCCACCTCATTCAGCAGTGCCCAGGGAGTTAAGTTTGCCAGACAATGTGATGACAGTAGGAATGAGGTGCTAAATGAGTGTAATCCGGTATTGGAGAGCCTGAGTTCGAGCCCCTGATCTGCTGCTTTTAACTGTCTTACCGTGGGCCTTAGTTTTCTCATGTGTTCAATAATGATAATATTATTTAATTATTGTTGCTGTTATACAGGATTATTGCAAGAAGTATGTGAAATAATGGATGTGAAAATGCTTTGTAAACTGTGGAGTGCCACAGACATGGGGAAGATATTATTATTTGCTAGGCTATCTTCATTCTTGGGCTCTTCAAAAAGTACCTTATGACTCAAAAGGATTCTCTTCTGCTTCCATTTTCTAATATAATTACCTGGCTTGGCATTTGGTTGAGCCGAAAATTTCTTCTCACCCAAAGGGACTCAGGTTTGGGATTAGCTTCTTAGGTGACCTTGGACACATCTGGGTCTGTTTTCTGATCTGTAATACGGGGCTGAGAAGGAGCAGATCTTAAGTCTGATATCCCTAAAGAATATTATGTCTCACCAGGGAAGTTCCTACCTGTAGGTCACAGCAAATAGAAACTGTCAGGGTTTCTTCATCCTTAACAAGCACATCACATTCCAGGGCCCCCCAAATCCTGAGTGATCACTTGTACCCTGCCAGCCCAGGGCCCCAATCACTCCTGAATATTTCTGAAAATCATCTCCCTGTCTTATAGGGAAGATGAAATAGGAAACTGAGGCCCGGAAGAACAAGACTGCAAGGGATGACTGGGATCTGCCCAGCACTCCCTTGCTCTTCTGGAGACTGCTTGTCTGCCACACCAGCTAGAGGTTTACATGGTGACTGTTAAGTTGTCACAGACCTAATCCCCTTGTCAACCCTCTGAGTGATCCAGTCACCTCACCAGAGGTGGGCCAATCATTGGTTTTTCAAACTGGAGCTGGGACATTTTCTGGTGAAAGTGCTACAGGATGTGTGACTGGGAGATGATAGCAATGCTGTTGTCTACTATGTGATGCAGAAATCAATCTTTCGTCTCTCTCTTGATCTTGGTTTCTGTTGCTGAGCTGAGCCACCTAGCTGCCATTCTTGCCCAGTGGTATTGTAAAAGATGTATGCTGGTCTTCCCTCCGCCGAATCCTGAGCCTGCATCTTAGTGAAGGCATCCCACTTGCCTTAGGGACCTACTCACTGCCAACAGTGTCCCGGTGGCACTGTTTATGATAGTTCTTTCTATCCTCCCCCCAAGCCACCTGCAGAGCATGTGATCCATATCAGTCCAGTGAAACTCAATCTTCAGGAAATCATAAAACGGAGGCACTTGTCACTCACATGTTTTAATGATAGTGCCCTAAAGAGACGATTCCTGGGCTCTAATTACCTAGATCCTTGTGTTGCTCTCCTTCCTCTCTTTCTCAAAGCCTGGTTGTTTAATTCTGCTTTTATCCTATCTCATATCTCTCCAATGCAATCATGTTGTAGTTTCCAACCAGATATTCCTAACTAATAAAAGAAATGGGAGCTAGACATATCCCACAGGAAATGTGGGGAATTCAGGATTGGGCTGTGCTTGGGGCAAGACATAGTGAGGTTGTTGCTCATGCTCCAGCCTGGGATGCCAGAAGACTGGGCTGTGCAATGATAAAAAGCTATTTCTGGTATCACTTGATATCATTTGAATACTGAGGGTGTGCTGATGTTCTCGTGGCATCTACCACTGCTCAACTTTAAGGATGTGAGGAATGCCCTGCCTGTGTGATAGGATGTTTTGTTTCTAACTGCATAGGATAATGTAAAAGGGGAGTGAATAAAACAAGCCAAAATAGTGTTACTATTATTTCTTGGCACAAAATGAAGAAGTAGGGGACTTCTATGGCCAGGGTGAAAGACTCTCTTATGACTTACAATGGGGCTGTGTTCTCCAAATACTAAATTTGGCAATTGATTGCTCACGCAGCTGCATCCACAGCCTTGCTTCACTTTTGTGAAGTTCAGCATGGATAGAGTAGGATCATGACAAGAGAAATGGCCATATGAGAGGTTGAGGGAGAAATCCACGGTTCTCTGAAACACTGGTGCACACAGCTCAAGATCTTCCTGCCAGCTCCATCCCCTAAGGCTGCTTAGCTGGAAGGTGGGAATCAATTTAGTCTGGAGGGCAGAAAGTAAACTGAGCAGGAAAGAATCTTGGGCCCATAGAGAATTGCCTAAACATGTTAATTCATACCATCAGAAATCTCGGGAATATTTGTGGAAATGGATTTGCATGGTATTTGATCAAGCAGGGGAAGTGTGATTTTGGACCAGGCAGATGTGCCAGAGACGGATGCACTTACCAGGGATTCTGTCTTCTCTGTGCTAGCTCCAGGAGCTGGCTGGGCTGTAACAATTTAATGAGTTGGATAATGAAACTTGGACCAAATGCTGGCCCACATGAGTTGGAACTTATAAGGCCCAGATCCCTTGGCATCACATAGAGAAGGGGAACAAAAGATTTCTGAAGACAAGATGCTGGATTGAATCTATTTTGTGCCTTTTTCCCGCAAACACCTCTGACTGTGGCCTCCAGTGAACCCAGCATGCTTTACCCTTGCTTTTAAAAAAGTCTAAATCAGGAATACTGGGTAGAAGAGCTAAAATTTGAAATGGGTTCCTGAGCTCAGAGGGAAGGAAGAACACAGAAGTACATGAGGCTAGGTGTTGGCCTTTAATCTTCAGAAATTAAGTGGGAATGATCATGACATTCCGCAAGCTTTGAATAGGCAAGAATTCATGGTAAACAGTGGCCCTAAAAAGTTAAATCAAAGGGAACCCACTAAACTCTTGATTTTTATAACCAACAAAACTCAAGAAACTAAAACCAACCCTTAAAACACTCTACCTCTGGCAAAAAATGTCCTGACTTGAACCACCGTGACATTTACAGATCACCTCCTAACACCTGGGCTTGAGTTAGTTTGTTGCTGTTGTTAGGTGCCATCGAGTCAGGTCTGACTCATAGCGACCCTATCTACAACAGAACAGAACACTCCCCAACACTGTGCCATGTCTGGCACTATTGTCAGTGCTTCTCTGCTATTAGTTTACGGGTCTATAATCCTTTGCTTGAAGGATATTCTACTCGCCCTCGAGGAAGGACTCTGCTGCACTAGAATATGAGTATAATGTGGACATTTTTCTTGCCTCCTAAAAGGACCAATGGCCACCTTCTAGATACCCAGGGCATCTGGGCCCTGGAGAGAAGAAAATACCCAAATTTTTCATGGAATCTAGAGTGAAGATTTGGAGCTAAAAACAATTACTTGGGCCTGAGAAGTCCACCTGAAATGGTGTTTTGACTATTAATCCATATCATTGGAGGCCTAATAGGATCCTAAAACTATCCTGTATCTCTAGTTTATGAGTGGTCATTGGGAAACTATCCCTACTTGACTCCCTGACTGATGAAGTAATGGTCAATATGATATAAAAAGTGAACAGAATCCAGCTGAGCAACCGTTTCAAAATAGAAAAATCAACAGTCCCACCAAATCTTTGTGGAAGCTTCAGAGATTAGTGCATCTATCAAAGAACTTGTAGGGTGATGAGTCCTATCTGTTGTTGTTGTTGTTAGGTGCCGTCGAGTCGGTATCCGACTCATAGCAACCCTCATAGGGTTTTCAATGGCTAAGTGCTTCGGGATTGCCTTGGGAGTGGATTGCCAGGCCCTTCTCCCATTTTTGCGGTGCTGGGAATTGAACTCTGGACCTCAGAGACTGCAGCGCAGCGCTCTACCCACTGAGCTAAATCCCAGCCCTAAGTCCTATCTAAGCACCATGTATTCCCCATTTGGCTGCTGCAAAATCAGATGCATCTTGGAAAATGAGAGTAGATTATTTTAATCATGTGATAATTCCAATTTTAGCTGTTGTTTTAGATATGTGCTTCTTATAGTCCCTGGAGCTAATATGCATCTACCGGTTTCATTCTGTATTCTCAAGAAACTACTAGAAACATTTTGCTATTACTTGGAAAGGATAACAGTTTTCCTTCACTAATCAAACTCCACTATATTTCACTTCTCCAACTCTATAGCAGAAAGACCTTGATTCCCTGGGAATCCCTATTTCACAGGCCGTTAATTGATTCACTAGATTGATTAAATCACATTAAGAGGACCTGGAGAGCAAAACTGAGCAGCTACTCCAGCTACATGGGAAAGATATGTGCCTTTCATAAGGTGGGCGATAAATCTAGGGCATATCAGTGAAGTTTATCTTAAAGTGGCCAGTACCCTGGTACTTGTAGGAATAATGTTCCTTGTAAAGTAAAGGACAAGTGGCTATTTCTTGGTTCTATCACCCCAGAGAGAAATACAATGCTGTTTAGATTTTGTTGGTTCTACTGCTGTCAGATCCTGACTTGCTACTGGGCTTCCATGGTGAATGATGGTTGAACTATGGACATCTGTTGACCTTGTGACCCATGTTGTTGTTAGGTGCTGTCAAGTTGGGTCTGACTTATAGCAACCCTCACAGGGTTTTCAATGGCTGGTTGTTTCAGGGTTGCCTTGGGAGTGGATTGCCACATCTGTCTCTCATTTTTGCAGTGCTGGGAATCAAACCTGGGACCTCAGAGACTGCATAGCGGTCCTCTACTAACTGAGCTAAATCCCAGCCCTGTCACCCATGTTACCCATTATAAACCAGGTACTGTGTTGTCTACCCAGACAGAAAGGTAAGCATGCCTGGGAAAGCCTCCATCACCAAGTGCACCCATAGGTACATGGACAGGGTTCAGATAGACTCTGATGGTATAAGCTGGTTACATGAGAAGGTTATTCACAATCAAGGAGCTTTATTTCTTCAATTAAACTTAATGACCCACTTGCAAATCCATTGTTTCTTATCACTACAACTCTGAGTTCCACTGACTTGTTGTTGTTGGGTACCACTGAATTAAAAGAAGAATTTTTCCATGAGGAGATGGAGCAGTGCATCCACTAGGGGATGGAGCAATGAATTGAAGACTGAGACTGTAACCCGGACATTTCTGAGCTCTTCTTATCCCCAGGTATATATATATAAATGGAGTTACAATATTTTCCAGGTTAATCACCTATATTGTCAAGAAGTACATTTCCCGCTACACAAAGAAGGTAGGAAGGACTGCAAATAACACCAGGGAATTCCCTGGGGCCTCTCCATAGGCTACAGGACCATCACAAGCTCAGATTCTGTAGCAAAAAAAGGGTGGGGTCACCTATCAAGCAAAGAATCCCAACCAGCTGAAGTGCTGGCCAAAGGCAGTGTGAATAGAACACGGCAAGCAGAGAAACAATGTCACCAATGTTGTGGAATGAGGATGCAGCAAAGGCCTTTCTTCCTCCTTCCTTTCTTCTCCTTTCCTCCAGTCTCATATACAAGGAATGCAGGTAGCAGTTACCACTTCCACTTACCATTTACAGAATGTCAAGACAGGATCAGTGGCACCAGTGGAAGAATGAATTTAGAGCTGTGTTCGTTGCTAGGACATGACTGTGGGATGTCTTCCCTTTGGGGAGGGGATATGTGTAGTCTGGATTATGTATGAGTTTTCTTATGTTGGAGAAAAACATGTATAAAACCCGTGCATGGGAAGAAGGGGTGTGTGGATGGTGTGCTAGGAATTCCAGGGCTGAAATGTAGCGGACAGTTATTTTGCCTCCCCTTTATTTTGTTACCAACACATGGCCTCTTCATTCCTCCATCTGCAGCATGTGTGAACTCAGCTCTCTGCCCTCTGTGTCGACTAAAGGAAAAGCAGGTGAGTCAGGCTAAAGAAACCTCTCTCCTAGGACAGGTCCTGCAAACAGAATAACGCAGGAAGAAAGGTGAATGGAAGTAGATGTTTAGATGACCATGTCCACCCTAGACAGAAGGTTCATGGGCTGCTCCTGAGATCCCTAAATCTCCTCTCATTGCTCTACTTCCTGGAGCCTTGTGAATCAGCTTTCTTTGATTGGCTGAGCTTCATACACCCTTCCCTAGTAGGCTAAATGGAGGCCTCAAATGTGTCTACATCTGAATCTCTGGACCCTATAAATGTTACCTTATTGGAAATAAGAGTCTTTTTAGCCAGTGTGATTAAGTTAAGAATCTTGAGATGAGATCATCTTGGATTATCCCAGTGGGTCCTAAATGCCCACAAATGTCCTTGTAAGCGAGAGGCACTGGGAGATTTGAAAACACAGAGAAAAGGTGATGTAATGCCAGAGGCAGAGACTGGAGTGATGCAGCTATAAGCCATAAGCCATAAGGCCAAGGGAGGCCAGCTGCTGCCAAAAACCAGAAGAGGCAAGGAGAAGATTCTTCCCTGGAGCCCCTGGAGAGCAGGGCCCTGCCAGAAACTTCATTTTGGATTTCTGGCCTCCAGAAATGAAAGACAATAACTTTCTGTTATTTTAAGCCACCAAGTTGATGGTAAATTGTTATGGCAGCCACTAGAAAGTAATGTACTTTCCAGTAAATTCTTCTTTTTCTTTTTGCTTTAGGTAGTCAGTTTCTATCGCTTGCAACCAAACAACCCTAATTGTAAACAGTTGTTCACCACTTTCTTTATTCGATCTAATGAATTACCCTTCATAACCAACTTAGTTTCAACTGGGTCCTTGTTACTAGCAACCTGTTCTGGCAGCTGAAACCACAGACTAAACCTGTGCCAAATCCAAGACCAGAATCAGAGGCTGTGGATCCCAGGTCACTCCACATGTTGCCCACCCTCCCCAATCCCTTAGAGAACCTATCAAGAAACCAGCAGTGTGCAAGCTTAAACAGGTCCCTGGTGGGCAGCTCTTTATTTGTATAATGGTTTTCATTAATACACTGGAGTGGGAGTGAATTACTGCATTTCTGCCAGGACCACACACAACCTTGTGGTGGACTCAGGCCGGATGATTCTCTCCTGAGTTGTCCCCACACCAGCTTTAGGGACTTGTTTGCAGGATCAGAAAGTCTGGAAGCCATATGGCTTCTTGGTGTGTCAGGCAGACCAAAGAACAAGTGCATAAAGTCCTCCAGTCTGTTTCCCTGCCTGGGCACAGGTGGGCCCAGATGTTGAGCGGTGAGTGTGCAGGAGGACTGGTGTGCATGGTGAGCTCCTGGGAGGCCCTCTGGCATAGCTCTTGCATCCGCTCTGTGGTGACTCAGAATCCAGGTAAGGGCTGGGAGCCCATGATGTACTACCTACATGCCACACCCTGAGCTTGGAATACTCATCCCTGGGCCCCCTTTGCCTAAATGGCTATTTATCTTTATGACGGGAGGTGATTTCATCACTTGCCCAGGGAAGTCTTCTCTGATCTCCAGGTAATAGACTGTGGTACATGAGACATGCTTATTGTCTCCTGCACTTAGCAAAGCCTCACTACTATAATTTTTGTGGTTATTGCAGTAGAGTCTGTCTCCCCTACTAGTCTGAGGAGCTTCATGACTATAAGAATACCTGCTTTGTTCACCATCGTTACTTCTTGAACTTAGTAAGCAGTCAACAAATCAGATGCCAGGCAGATAAGGTCAATCTGACAAGTGGGTGGGTGTAACAAGGTGGTGTGTGTCTGTGTGAGGACAGGCAGAATGGTAGGGGGAAAGGGAAAGTGCAAGCATCCCCCAAAGGCATTAAAAAATCTAAAATACACTAAAGGAACTGTTGGGCTGAACAAAATATGTCTGCAGGCCTCACGTGAAGCCTCTGCTTATGACTCTGTAGATGTGCTAACTGAGCCAGTGAAGAACCTACAAGGGAGTCATTGTGAAAACCTCAAAACCCAAGCAGGGCCTGGGGAGGCAGAGCTGAATAGGCCTCCTTTTCAGTCTTGTACATACCCTTTCCAAGGCAAGGTCTTCCTCTGGTTATTTCTTCTTTCCCCTCAGTGCTTGGCACCCAGCAGGATGTAGGAATTGGCTGATCTAGGAAATATATACTAAATATCCATGCTGCCCCATGCCTGGGGATCAGAATGACAGTGCTCTCCATCTTGAGGCTCAGTGTGATGGGACAGACAGGGCCCCAGGGAGGCTGTGATGGTATAGTGATGGGTGCTCTGGTCACAGAGTATGCTCAGCAAGGGGGACAGAGTATTTGGCAGGAGAGGGTGAAAGATTTACCTCCAGCAAAGATGACAGGGCCAGAGCTGGCCAAAATGGATGGGAATCTCAAGCATTTATTTGCCTTGATGGTTATTTAAGGCAGAAGTCTTTGTGGTGGGCAGAAAGGAATTTCTAAGGTTGGAATGGGGGGCATGCACAGCAGCCATTTGCCACCAGCGTTTCAGGGCTGAGCTGGCTTTAAGTCAATGCCTCCTCAGCTCTCTCTGGCTTTCACCTCTCTCTGGCAGGTGATGATAGCAGGTTGAATCATCACTCACTCAGGAGAGCCTTCTCTGATCTGCTGGAGTAATGGACCCTGGGATATTACACATGCTTAGAGTTCTCTGCACTTACACAGATGGTCACAAATTGTGACCATTGGGCAGAGGGGCTGGGCTGTGGAGCTGGGGACAGGGGCTGGCCCACTGCCCACAGTGGGGGCAAAGCTGGGGTTAGGCCTCAGGCAGGACCCTTCACATTTTCTCTGTCTCAAGTTACCCCCTGAGATGTAGGAGATTATTGCTTAGCAAGTCTCACAGGTTAGCTCTTTCTTCCTCCTAGGCCTCATTTTTGAGAGCTGACTCCTTTCAGGAGCTCCTAGAAAAGAACCAGAGCTGAGATCCAGGGCTCCTATGTCCAAATCCCATTTGCTCTCTTCCTCCCCTCTGACAGAGGATTCTCAGGGTATCGATCAACTCTGGGGATCCACAGCACTCTAAAACCACATGCAAACTCTGTGAGGGCAGAAACAAGAGACCGGTGGATCCTCTGCCTCAGCAGATGACAAACCTGGACTCCAGATCTGACTCCACAACTTCCAGACAAGCGACAGTTGGGTGAGTCACTCCTCTCTAAGCTTCAGTTTTCTCATCTGTAAACTGGGGATAATTCTCTTCCAACACAGGGCCAACCATGGCTAACAAGCATGAGGTGCGCAGGATCATCAGCCCCCTTGCCCTTTCTCTCTCTGGCTCATGCTTGCCTCAAGGGTGGCTGGGAGGTTGGTAAACAAAGGTCATCCTCAGCCTGTGCAGGAGGGGTCCTGTGAGGCTCAGCCCTGTGAAGAAATTAAGCAGGGGAGGACTCTGCTCTGTTTCAGCTGACTTGAGGGCTGCGGGAAGGGGATGTGGGGCTTCGGTTTTAGTAACTTGGGGAGTTCACAGGCTCACTGGGAGGCTGGGTCTCCAGGTCTGCAGACCGCCCCTCCTGAGAGGTCTCTCGAGATGTCTCCAGAGATGCTTCCGACACCCCATCCACACTGCTCAGCAAGTCCTCAAACTCCCGCTGGCCGCTGCTGCGCACAGCTGCCTCCAGAGCCTTCTGGCGCCGGTAGAAGTGGGAGAACTTGTTGAAGATGATGGTGATGGGCAGCGCGACCACCAAGATGCCCCCGAGGATGCAGCCTGAGGCTGCCAGCTTGCCGGCCACCGTCACCGGCACCACGTCCCCATAGCCCACTGTGGTCATGCTCACTGTGCCCCACCACCAGCAGGCTGGGATGGTGTCAAAGCCCACATTCTCCTCTTCCTCAGCTGTGTAGGCCACGCCAGAGAACACTGACACACCCACGGCCAGGTACAGCAGCAAGATGCCCACCTCACGGTAGCTGTGCTGGAAAAGAATACAGGAGCCCGGGTCAGAGCTACACAGGCCTGACAGGCCTGCTGTGAGCATATGGGGAAACTGAGGCCCAGAGAGTAGAAAGGATAGGTCCAAAGTCACAGAGGAGGGTAGAGCTGGCACTAGGACCCAGGTGCCCTCACTCCGAACTAAGACCTTCCAAATATAATATGCAACAAAATTCCCTGGGATAGAACCCAGGACTAATCATCCAAGGTGTCTGCGAGGCCATAGCTGTTTCTTCTGATTCAGAGAGCCTCGTGATTTTTATTCTCTTGCAAAACCAAGGGAACCACAGTTTCTATTTCACAATGAAGAGAATTGGCTTCATATACTTTTGGTTGGTTTATCACATTTCTGGCAAGTACAAAAATATATTCTGTCTGTCAAGGCATTGACAGGATACACACTCCCTAGGCCACCCATGGGATGTACTTAGTTCATGTGTGTACTTTGTTGCTCGGCTTGTAAGGCCGGTTCTAGAGCAGTGGTTCTCAAACAAAGTGAATCTGTCTGCCTGGGGACATCTGGCAATATATGGAGACATTTTTGGTTGTCACAGTAGTGACATATGTGCTATTGGCATCTAATGGGTAGAGGCCAAGGATATGGCTTATCTCCCTAGAGTGCACAAGATAGCTGCCCCACAACAAAGAATTATCTGGCCCCAAATATTACTAGTGCCAGGCTGAGAACCCATAGCCTAGAGTGGGGTCTCTCAAACTGTTATGTGTGGAGGAATCACATAGAGATTTTGTTTAAAAGTCAGAACCCAATTAAGTAGGTCGGGGGGGAAGGGCCAGAATTCTGCCTTTCTATTTTTTAAAAAAATTTTAAATTTTTATTATTATTATTTTTTCTTTTGTAGTACTTTGGGGTTGAACCCAAGGCCTCACACATACTTTGCAAGGGCTCTTTCAGTGGGCTGCACCTCGAGCCCATTTAAAATTTTTTAATTTTATTTTTGGGTCAAGGTCTCAATAAGTGATACAGGCCTTAAGCTCATAATCCTCCTGCCTCCACCTCCTGGGTCGCTGAGACTACAAGGTGTCCGCCACTGTACCTGGCAGATTCTATCTCTCCAGCAAGCCTCCAGGTGTAAAAACACTGCTGCTGGTCTGGGGCCTCATTGTGAGTAGCAAGGCCCTCATCTGGAGTACTTTACAGCGGTATCTTGACCCTAACAACCCATGGTTACATTTCTTCCTTGCAGACAAAGCCAGGAGCCTCAAGCCCTGATTTTTTGTATAGTGGAGGCAAGACAGGGTTCTGGGCATTAGGATCCTTCCTAGAGAGATACTGAACTCAAGGAGTCTGGCTGAAAGAATTCCCCGTACCTGCCCAGTGTCCTAGGATTCTGCCCAGGTCACCTGTCTGTGCCTGGTATCCTGGCTGCCCTGCCATGAGGACATACAAGCTTTACTAAGCCAAGAGTGGAAGGAAGCTTTGAGCCCCTTCTAGAGATCCTTCACAGAGTTGCATGAAGTTCCAGAGAAAGAGGGTGTAGTGCTGGAGTTGGGCACAGCTGGGTTATTCTCTGGGTTCTGCCATTTACTTACTAAGGAGTCTCTCACAATTCCTGTAGCCTCTTGGAGCCTCAGTTTCCATATCTGGAAGTACTGAAAATACCCATTTTACCCTTCATAAGTGCTTCCAGACTATGGCCATGTCACCCCGGCATCTGATCCTGTCAGAGCTCAGAAGCTAAGCAAAGTCAGACCTGGTTAGTACTTTGATGGACATTGCCTGGGAACACTGGGCGCTGCAGGCTTGGGAGAAGGACCTGGCAACCCACTCCCAAAAAACAGTCAGCCATTGAAAACCCTATGAATAGCAGAGAAGCACTGACATAGTACCAGGCATAGCACAGTGTTGGGGAGGGTTATGAATTGGACCCCATTTGTCAGCACCTAACAACAACAAGCTCCTCCATGCTCTTGGGATAAAGTCAAAATTCATGGGCCAAGAGTTCATGCCCTTCCCTGAACCATTCACCTCCTCCACTGCCTTTCTTGGCACCCCCTTCCCTCTGTGGCCCCTCTGCCAGCATTCATCCTGTTTCCTTGCCAGACCTTGATACAAGTTGGTCACTTTGGCTCTCTCCCCGAACCAGGCTAATTTTCACCCTCTGGGCAGGGCCTGGCACAAAGATAGTGCCCAATAAATTGCAACCAGGCTTTAAAAACCCAGCTCTCCAACCTCAGGATCTTTATGTACGGGAAGAAAATAAATAATAGCATCTTCCTGAGGAAGGTGTCCTAAGGACTAATCAATAATGGATGTGCAATCAGCATGGAATACTGATTTTGTCTTAAGTGTTAGCTCTGGGCAATAACTAGACTTGGCTTATTAAGGGTGACCTGCAACTACCTGTATCATCTGATAATGGCAGAAGAAAGGCTTCAGCAGAGAGGTCAGTTAGCATCCTGCTTTGCATATTTTGGGGCTCTGTATTTGATGTTTGACAGATACATAAAAAGTTTCCTTTGAAGCTGGGCACTGTGTTGTTTGCCTGTAATCCAAGTGATGTGGGAGTCCACTGCAGGAGGATCGCAAGTTTGAGGCCAGGGGCAACCTGTACAACTCAGGGATGCCCGGTTTCAAAATAAAATGTTTTTAAAAAGGGAGAGGCACAGCTGGAGTTCTGTGGTAGAGCACTTGCCTAGCATGTGCAATGCCCTGGTTTTAACCCTCCAGTACAGGGGAAAAAAAAAAAGTGACCTTTATCTTAGCTTGTTTGGAAAAGGCAAGAAAAGGCTATGGGAAGTCACAGTAAGCCTTTCCTTACACGGCCAATGGGAAGCTCAGAATGGATGTGAATGTATACCTAGCATCTAGCCCTGGGCCTGGCCTGAAGGCTGGCTTCTCAGTGCAGTAAGTGCCTGGACATGTTGTTAGGAGCCAACTAGTCGGGTCCGACCACATAGGAACCACCTTAGGGTCTTCAATGATTGCTTGTTTCAGGATTGCTTTGAGAATGGATTGCCATATCCTTCTCTCTCTCTCTCTCTCTCTCTCTTTTTTCCTCGTGGGGGTGGGGATCGAACCCGGGTTCTCAAGCAGTGCAGACCAGCACTCTACCCATTGAGCTAAACCTCAGCCCCGCGCCTGGGCATGGCAGGCTTATAATTTGTCTGCTAACCTGTCCCGACCCTACACGGCCTCCCTCCATCCCCACTCGGCCTCAGAAGTCCTACCTTGAGCGTGGCCCCCAGAGAGCGGAGCCCGGTGGAGTGGCGTGCTAATTTGAGTACGCGGAAAATGCGCATGAGGCGGAACACTTGCACCACCTTGCCCAGGTCGCCCAGCTCCTCGCCACTCCCACCGACCCGGTCACCGAGCGCCACCCCAGCCAGCAGCGTGAGATAGAAGGGCAGCACGGACACGATATCAATGAGGTTGAGTGGGTGGCAAAAGAAGTTGCGCGTGCTGGGTGCCAGCAGAAGGCGCGAGGACACTTCAAAGCTGAACCAGGCGATGCAGAAGTACTCGAGGCGTCGCAGCACTGGGTCATCACGCACTTCTTCCGCGCTGCGGCCCGCTGCCACTGCAGCCACGGCGGCCGCCGCCTCGCGGGCCTGGTACTCGGGCAGGCTATGGATGCACATAGCAGCGATGGAAGCGAGCACCACGCCGATGGAGACGCAGCTGAAGAGCTTGCTGGGCAGCGAGTAGCCCGGGTTCTCCATGGTGAGCCAGAGGCGGCGGCGCAAGCGGCCGCAGCGCGCCGCGCCATAGCGTGCCAGCTCGCGTTGCACGTCGGAGATCTCGTCCGGGCACGGGTCCACGCTGCTCGGCGTGTCGCTGTCCTCGTCCCAGGCGCGAGGCCTCTCCACGCGCCGTTCCAGGTAGCGCGCGCGGCAGCACGTGGCCAGCGCGTTCTCGCCCAGGCCCCAGTAGTCGGCCTCCTGGCCGAAGGCGAAGACGCACAGCTCGTCCAGCACGTGCAGGCGGCCGGTGCGGTAGAAGTGCAGCAGGACCAAGAAGAAGCCTGGGTGCCGGTCGAAGTAGAACTCGCGCGACCCCGCGTCGTAGTCGTCGCACAGGCGTCGCGCCTGCTCCTCGGACGCTGCCGCTTGCAGGCGACCCAGCCGTGTGCCTGGGAAGCGCGCTAGGGCGCGCGCGCTCAGCCGCCGCCGCACCCCGCCCACGTTCACGCGCAGCGCCTCATCTCTTCGCCTCCAGGGAGCCCCAGCTCCTGGCGGGGAGGGCTCACTCACCATGGCTGCAGAGCGCCGCCCTGCAGACGCGAGAAGGGAGCACTGAGAGATACACCAGTGTCCCCCTTCCAGGAAGGCCAGGCTAAAATCCCCTGCCCTATCCACCAGGCAGAGGTGTTAGAGGTTCTGCGTGAAGCGCCTGGTATGCAGTAGGCTCTGGGTAGGTGTGAAACGCCCTTGGACTCAAGTCAGGCCTGGGTTTGAATTTCCTCCACTCCTGGATTGGGGGACTTTGGACAAATCACTGATACTCTCCACTCCCAGTTCGTTTCCTCCAGTGGAAAACAAGTGGGGAGATTTACCTCGGAGAATTATGAAAGCGAAGGGGACGGCAGGATGGCCTGGCATCTGCTGGGTGCTCATGTGGGATGTCTCATTTTCCTGGAAAAGCTTGGATGTAGGTACTCCAGAGGTCTACTGTGGGAATCCCAGTTTCTTCCTCTACAAAGAGAGATAGTAATGCCATCAAGGATTGTTAGGGAAAATCATTTGAGACTGTTCTTAGGTGCCATCGGGAGTTGGTGTCCTGCTCATAGCAACCCTAGTACAACAGGCGAGAAACTATTGTCAGTGCTTCCCTGCCATTCATAGGGTTTTCAATGGCTGATTGTTTTTTGGGAGTGGGTTGCTGGTCTGTCTCCCTAGACTACAGTACCTGGTGTTCCCAGGCGGTCTCCCATCCAAGTACTAACCAGGCCCGACCCTGCTTAGCTTCTGAGATCTGACACCACAGTCAATGGCTGCAGGCCATTTGACACTAGTGGTTCTCAAAGTGTGTTACCTGGACTAGCAGTATGAGCATCACCTGGGAATTTGTCAGGATGCAGATTCTCAGGCTGCCCTAAATTTCTGAATCAGAAACTTTGGGGTAGAGGCCAACGGTCTGTGATTTGTTGTTAATTTTTGAGACGGTCTTGTTAGGTAGCCCCGCCAACCCCATCCTGGCTTCAAACTTTCCATCCTCTGCCTTAGCTTCCTGGGGGCTGGAATTACAGGCTTTCAACACCATACCTGGCCAATCTGTTTTAAGGTGGCAGAAGGGTGATTCCTATACATGGTCAAGTTTGAGAGCTCCTGGGTTATACTATGTAAGGCATCTATAGGCTCCTTCAGACCTGATCTTGAACCTTGGCTTTGTGTGTGACCTTAGGAAAGTCACATTACCTCTTGGAGCCTCTGTGGAAAGAAGATAAAAATATATACCTGAAAGTGTGGTCAAAATGATTATGTACCCTAATGTCTTTTTCAGGCCTGGCTCACAGAATGGATGTTTGAAATTATGTGTCCACGTCACTTGCCTTCTGGAGTCTGGCAAACCTAGGTTTGACTCTGCTCTTAATGCATCTAGGGCCCTGAGAAAGATATTCTCTCTCCAAGTCTCAGATTCTTACAGAATGCAGACAGTAACACCTACCCTCTGGGATGGTTGAAGGTAGATTACGAAAAGTGCATGGCTTCAGTGGATATTTGGGAAAAGGTCCTTCCTCTGCCTACTGACTCCTGGCTCTGCTGGAACTGAGGGCTGGTGGCTCCCTGCCTGACTCTGGAACTCTCATCTGCACTGTGGGTTCAGTAATTAATCCCTGCTTCCAAGGAGGACCTGGGGATTGAATGTGCAGCAAGCACCAGAGTCCAGGTGCCCTTTACTAACCCTGTGCTTGGTGTTAGGGGAGTTGAGATTGCATCCTTAGCTGTCTCTTGTGCCACCTCAGGCCATTCTCTTCACCCTAGGCTTTAGCTCTTTCCTCTAGAATGAGGGTCATTGTACTTTGGCTGGGCTGTTATCATGAGTGTGTGTGCAAAGCCCCTGGAACACAGTGGGGACTCAATAAACATTAATCTCTTGTCCTTCCATTTAGTTCAGATTCTGAGTCTGCCAGTTACTAGGAGTTGACCTTGAATGGATCCATTACCCTCTCTGAGCATCAGTGTCCCCACTGGCAAACTGGACAACAGCATTCTTTCCATGAGCCGCTATGAAGATTAAATGATGCACTGTTTATTAGCAGTGCAGTCCCTAGCACATAATTGGTGCACAATAAATACGTGGGATGCAGCTCCACTCTCACCTTCTCTACCTGGATTTGGCATAAAAAAAGTTTCTAATCCATTTCCATCATTCATTAGAAAGCATGATCTCTGGCAAATCCCTTCATCTGTCTGGAACTCACTTTCCTGGTCTATAAAATGGGATAATTAATTCAACACATATCTCCTGGGTATCAGTAAGAAAGACTGAGTGACTTGCTCAAAATCACACAGCTAGTCCATGGCCCACTTAGGGTTGGAAAGCAGGCTGATTCAAGCCTCTCCACAATTACTGAGCGCTTGCTATCTGCTGAGCTCCAGCACACCACACTCCCGTTAGTCCCTACACCTATCCAGTCAGGGAGGTTTTCTAATCCCATTTTACAGATGAGCAAACAGGACCAGCCTGAGTCTCCCCAAAGCGCGGCCGTCCCATAGGTCTCTTCCTTGGGCGATCTGCTAAAGGGGGCGCAGGCACCAGCGGGAAACACAGGCAGCTCCCGGCACCCACTCTAACAGTCCCAGACCTTCCTCAACCATGCCCCTCCCCGAGGGAGGCCGCTTACCTGTCATAGCGCCTCCCGGGCGCCCGGGGTAAGGCGCATCTGTCCCCAAAGGCGCCGAGGCTGGGGAGCCGCTGGCCGCGTCTGGGCTGGTCTCTGCCCCAGCGGCCCTGCGGCGCCTCGCTGCTGCGGAGGCCCCGCGGCCCCCTCCTTCCCTCCGTCCCCCGCGGCTGAGGCCGCATCGATCGCTGCCGGGGGAGGGAGGGAGGCCGCAGGCGGCCGGAGGCGGTGGTTTCTATTCCTGAATCGGGTAGGGGGCGGGGGTGTCAGGAGACTGGGCCCAACAGCCAGGGTGTCCCCCCAAGTCAGTGGCCCAGGAGGATGGGACGTGTGGGGTATGGGGACCCCTGGAGAGAGTGTTCTCAGCCTCTGGTCCAGGACCGGCAGCAATGGTTTGCTTAACTGAGTGCTTAATATATGCCAGGCACTGTTTCAGGTGACTTAGTCATTCCTGGCACACGCTTGGTGGCAGAGACAGGCTTTTGTGGTCCGCGTTTTAGAGGTGAGGGCCAGGCATCTGCTTGGGCTGCAGAGATGAGAGTTAGGGAGTTGGGGAAGGTGGTTCATTTCCCTGTGAGCCCCTAGGGAGGCCATGACTGAGCAGGTTCAAGTCCTGCTCTTCCCAGGTGGGCTGAAAAGCGGGGAACTCATCACTCTGCCGTCCTTACCTGCACATGGAGTCCTGTTTCTTGCCTGTCAAGAGTTTTGTGGGGGTTAAAGGGGGATGGTGCCAAAGAGCTTCCCAAACTTTACACCATCTCAAGCATTTATTGAATGTTGTGTGCCTGGCGTGGGAGAGGGTGCTGATGACTAGGATCTGGATTTATTGACTTTACAAATATTGTTATTAATAATGATAATTACCATAATCGATGGGGCACTTACCTTGGGCCAATACAAGCCTCATCTCATTCAGCCTGCAAATGTATTTGTGGGATAGGTACTATTATTCTTGTCTCACAGGTAAGAAATGTAAGGTTTGAGAAGCATGGTGACTTGCCCAAGGTCACATGGCTGACTTTTCTGAGTCCCCTATGCTAGCACTGTCCAACAGATAAAATATGAGCCACCTATTTAATTTAAAATTTCCAATAGCAACATAGTAAAAGGAAACTGTTGAGTTAAAAAAGAATGTATCTTATTTAATCCAGAATATCAAAAATATTATAATTTCAAAGTGAAATCAATAAATTATTAGTGAGAAATTTTACTTATTGGTGTTTGTGCTAGAGTATACTAGCTTTTTTTTTTTTTTTAACTGCTGTGTAACAAATTATCATAATGTAAGCAGCTTCAACCAATATAAATTTATCATCTCACCATTCTCTAGGTCAGAAGTCTGGGAATTGCATGGCTGTTTTCTCTACTCATGGTTTCACCAGGCACTTTTTCAGGTGACTTAGCTAAGGTGTCTCCCAGGGGTGATGTTCTCCCATCCAAGTACTAACCAGGCCCGACCCTGCTTAGCTTCCGAGATCAGACAAGACCGGGCGCGTTCAGGGTGGTATGGCCGTAGACCCAGGGGTGATGTTCTCATCTGGATTCAGGTTCTCTTCCAAGCGCACAGGTTGTTGGCAGAATTCATTTCCTTTGGTTATAGACTGAAGTCTCCCTTTTGCTGCTGTCTGCTGACAATTAGCCTCAGATCCTAGAGGCCACCTGCACTTTCTTGTCTCGTGTCCCCATAGCCAGTTCACAACAGATATGCTTGCTTTCCTTCAGGCGAGCCAGAGTGCCTACTTCCTCTCTGGTAAACAGCCAGAGAAAAATCTGGTTAGGCCAGGCCCACCCAAGCAATCTCCCTTGTGCCATACAATACACATTCTCGGGTTCCCCCTACACTCCAAGATGAGGAGATTCTACAGTGGTGAGGGTCACTGGAGTCACCTTAGAATTCTGCCTACCACACCTGTCTATAACAGATCTCAATTTGGACTAGTCACATTTCATGTGCTCAGTAGCCACATGTTGCCAATGGCTACCAGATCAGACAACACAGCTCTAAGCTGTCACTTCAGTTCTTCTCTCCATGTAAGAAGTTAGAGCAGGAAGTCACTTAGTGATCATTTTGCTCAGCTTTCTCATTTTACCAACAAGGAAACTGAGGTAGATCTTCAGAGAAGCAGGTTTCCCATTTTCTGGCCCATGACTGTGTCAGAAGGCTTTGCTTACCCTCTGAAATCAGAGGTTCTGTCTGCTGGGCGAGGTAGCACACTCTGATAAAGCCAGCAACTCAGGAGGCAGGAGGCAGAGGCAGCCTGGTTCAAGGCTAGAGGCAGCCTGCCTAACTTAGCAACACCTGGACTCAAAATAAAAAATAAAAACGGGTTTGAAGTGCATCTCAGTGGTAGAGAACTTGCAAAGCATGTGTGAGGTCCTGGGTTCAACCCCCAAGTACCGAAAAGCAAAAAAAACAAAAAACAAACAAACAAACAAAAAAAAAAAAACAAAAAACTCAGGGGTTTTCCTTGGAGCTGGAGCAATGGGTTCCAAGGAGAAAAGGAGAAAAGATAGACCTAATTCCCAAGGGGCCTACAGCAGTAACCCTGTGGCATCTGATCCCATCAGATCTCAGAAGCTAAGCAGGGTCTGGCCTGGTTAGTACTTGGATGAGAGACCGCCTGGGAACACCAGGTGCTGTAGGCTTGGGAGACAGACCCGGCAACCCACTCCCAAAAATCAATCTGCCATTGAAAACCTTATGAACAGCAGAGAAGCACTGACAATAATGTTTCGCCTGTTGCAGGGTTGCTATGAGTCAGATACCAACTTGATGGCACCTAACAACAACAACAATTCCCAAGGGCAGATAGAAGTGAAGCAGGATCTGGTTTCATTCTATCGTGTTATGGGAGGTGAATGGAGTTTGGGATGATTGTGAGCAACAGAAGTGAGAAGAGGGGCATTGTGGGTCACTGGGGCTAAATAGGTATCTCTGCCCTTTTGTCGGGGTTTGGCTCAGGCCTGGCAGAGGTCAGAGCCTTGCCCTGAGACCACGTGGGTATCGGGGACCCACAGGACCGGGTTGGTGTTACCGGGCTGGTGGCACCAATGAAGACCTCGGGAGACCTTCAATGGGAAAACAGGAAAGGAAGGTTTATTGGGTGCTCCCCAAGTGAGGTGCAACAAGCAAGAAACCCCTAAGCAAGTGCTGTAAGTGCTGGTTCTAAGCCTGCAGCATGGAATGCTGCAGGCTGAGTGCTGGAACAGCTCAGCCTTAAAGGCACAACTACAGCAGCCGGTGTTCTGCTGGGCTGGAGGTCAGTTGGTCTTGACTCTCACAGCTCGCCTTCTCTGCCTCCCTCCTTCCTAGGGATGGGAGGAATTGGGAGGCTCTTCGAGGCTTGATTGTAGCCTTCGGCGCTTCGGGGCCCCTGGTCTTGACTGTGTTGGCTGGCTCAAAGAGTCCACTGGAGTAGGGAGCACTGATCGAGGTGATGGGGTCCAGGCAGCAGTTGAGGGATGGTCAGAAGTGGTAGGGTGAAGCGGGTCCGGGAGCCCTGCTTATATAGGGTCCTGGAGGGGGGCATGTGCTGGGTTTAGCCAATCAGGGCACATACCTGGCAGGTACAGCAGGTAAACTGACATACCTGCCAGGTAGGGACAGTTATCTAATGAAAATGCCAAGGATAGCCAATCAGGATTAAGGTAGTTGAGGCAGGCCAGGCTGGTCAGGTGCCACCTTTCCTCACTCAATGGGAGGGGTAGGTGTGAGTGAGTAAGATGTGGCCGTGGGGTCAACTAGGGGTCAGCCCCTCAGGTTAACATGAGGGGCCCTAGCTATGGGGTAGATTTTAAAAATCCCTAACACCCTTTATATACCACGGATGGGCTGTTTTCAGTCTCTGGCCAGAGATGGATCAGAACCCCTAGAGTTTTACCTACTAATAAGCTTGATGTAGCAGAAAACACAGAAAATTTTGGAACAAAGTAGGTCTGGCTGTGGTAGACAGTGTCTAAAATGTCTCTTGGTGGTATCTGCCTCTGGTACTCATGCTCTTGTGTAAAAGCTGTCCCCTTATGTGTGGGTGGGACTTACTGATTTGCTTCTAGTGAACAGAATGTGGCAAAGGTGGTGACACAACACTGCTGTGATTAGGTTCTGCTGGTTTTGCTGAGCCAAGTTGCCCTGCTGGGATTGCAAGGAAATGAGGGTGACTTGGGGCCAACAGGCAACTAGGAGCTGTGGTATTTAGTCCATTAACCCTCAAGGAACTGAAATTCTGTCAAGACCCAGGTGAACTTGAAAGTGAATCCTACTCTCGTTGAGGCTCAGAGGAGACCCCTATCCTGGCCAACACCTTGACTACAACTTTGTGAAGCAGGGTCCCTGAAGCAGAGGACCAGTTAGGCTGTGGCAGGGTTATTGACCCACAGAAACTGTAGATAATAAATGAGCATGGTTTAAACCCCTGCATTTGTGCTAACTTGTACACAACAGTAGCTAACAAACACTTGGGCTTTGAGCCTCCCTTTGTCACTGAATTCCTGTGCAGCCTTGGGCCAAGCATCTGCTTTTGGATATTTATCTTCCTCATTATAAAATGGGAACAGTGGTTCCCTTTGAGCACTGTGGGGAGGATTAGCACATGCTGTTCCCTCCCTTGAACAACTCAACTTGCCCAGGGTTTCAGTTAGGATTTAATTTAGCTGCAGGAACAGAAACATATTTTCAGTAGGCTCCCTAGAGAAGAGGTTGAATTTTTCACTAGGACAATATGGTGCAGGGGCTCACAAATAGCACTGAAGATCCAGGTTCCTGGTTCCTTCTGCCTCCACCACTCTCCTGTTGGTGAAGGACCCCAGTCCTCTGCTCAGATCTCCTGGGGCCTCCCCTACCACTTTGTGTGCACTGGCTCTGGGTAGGTTTTGTCTCCTGATAGCTCATCTCTGCATCTCTTTGTCAAAGGACTTCTCTGAAGCTGCCAGAGCCTGCCCAGCCCACCCACAGAGAGTGTGCAGTGCCTGGGGATTTGTGTTCCACCCACACTTGTCTCCAGCATTGCCCTGTGTGCTTCACTCGCTGTCCCATTCTCACTGGCTTCTTCTCTTCCTGGTGCACTTCTCCACTTGGATGCGTTTCCTGGAAACATTTCCAAATCAGCACCATCATATGAATCTTCCTCTGTAGACTCACTTTGGGGGAGCCCAACTGAGACAGTCATCTAGGCTGTTGATGCAGCAGCCGTGTTCCAGGAAGGACAAAAGGCACATGGGTGACAAGCAAAAGGCTATGTCTTAATGAGGAAAACAGTAGCTTTCCCAAAAGCCCCGCCCAGTGGACTAACTTCTATTTCTGATTGGCCAGTCCTAGACCACATGGTCATCCCTAGCTGCAAAGGAGCCTGGAGGGGAAACAAAGTTTTTAAAATTTAGTTTACTTTTTAGAATTGGTATGTAATGCTATTAGAGTGAAATGCACAAATATTCTGCTTAGGCTGAACTCATTTTTCACGCATTTCTGCATCTGTACAATGGCTTGTTGTTGTCAGGTGCCATCAAGTCGGTTTCCAACTCATAGCAACCCTATATACAGCAGGCGAAACACTATTGTCAGTGCTTCTCTGTTATTCATAGGGGTTTCAATGGCTGATTGTTTGTTGGGAGTAGGTTGCTGGGTCCTTCTCCCATATAACTGCTACCCAGGGCAAAATATAGAAGTCACAAGCATTCCAGTAGCTGAAGGGATGGGGCAATACTTTTTAACTAGCAACACTGTTGTTCTTAATGAAGAAGGAGAGAGTGGATGACTAGTGATGTCATACTTGCTAATTCCTACTAAAACTCAGGCTTTGGGCTTGGAGATCACCTCCTCCAGGAAGCTTTCTCTGGTTTTCAGTCTGAGTTAGGTCCCTCCTGACCTCCCACAGCCTCCTAGGTTTCTCCAGCCTGTCACATATCACACAGCTCCTGAGCTAGGGCTTTATCTCATTCACTGGAGGATGAGCTCTGGGGCCACAGCCTGGAGCCTATATGAACCGTTCAGCAAACATTGAATGAATGAGGGAGGGAAGCAAGTTTGGAGTCTGCAGAAGGAACCAGGTGTCCACCTTCCCAGGAGACTTTCCAGGAGGGTGGTGGAGAGAGGGAGTGGGTTCGGAGCAGAATGGGTTGGATTTTCAGAATGGGTTGGATTTTTGGCAGCCGAGGACAGAGCTGGGACTGCATAGACATGGGCTTGATGGAGCAGGTGGTGAGTTCGCCAGGAACCAAGCATGTAGACTGTGCAATTGCTTCACTTGTAGCCGGAGAAGCCACAGTCAGGGACCCACCGCCTTCTGCCACTCCAGGGACTTAGCTCAGAACTCAGGGACCCAGGATAGCCATGAGTTCCCTAGTAGCCAAGTGGTAACTGGCTCACCTGGGAACTTCCTGCTGGGGCCCTCAGGAAAAACCCCCAAGGAAATAAGTTACATACCAGCAGGCCTGAGCTCCAGCTGTCCAGGACTGAGCCTGCTCACTTAACCTTCTCGAGGCTTTGTGAGCCTCAGTTGTCTGATGTGAAAACTGCTGTTAAAACTGGAAGGAATTGTCAAACCCTACTGTAATTAGTGCAGTCCATAAGGACATAAGGATTGTGCTTCAACTCTTTGAGGTTGAATCCTAGCTTTCTTATGTATAAGCTGTTTGACCTGGGCCAAGTTACCCTTTTTGTACCTCAGTTTTCCTTATATCTTAAGTGGTAAAAAATAAAATGACCTAGTAAGGCTATGAAGATTTAATGGGATTATGCATGTAAATAATTAAAAGGACACCTACACCTGACATAGGATAGGGGCTGTGTGATTTTTGGATGGAGGACCTCTCAGCTGGGGGTCTGGAAAAGTCACTTGTCTCAAAGCTGCTGCTTTTCCATTTTCAATTGGGAATGATGATGCCCAACTTTCTCAGGTTTATGGGATGGATGAATGGTATGATGTTTTAACCTGTTTTAAGTTTATAGTGGGCATTCTCTAAGGAGAGAATCAGTATCTGAATTAGTCAGGCTCTTACTGTGATAAATCTGTGACTTCTTGTTATTGTTAGGTGCCGTCGAATCAGTGTCCAACTCATAGCGACCATACGTACAACAGGCAAAACAGTATTTTCAGTGCTTCCCTGCTATTCATAGGGCTTTCAGTGGCTGATTGTTTTTTGGGAGTGGGTTGCTGGGTCCGTCTCCCAAGCCCACAGCACCTGGTGTTCCCAGGCAGTCGCCCATCCAAGTACTAACCAGGCCTGACCCTGCTTAGCTTCTGAGATCTGACGGGATCGGATGCCACAGGGCTACAGCTGAAAGGCTAAATCTGTGACTAACAGCCCCCCAAATCTCTGTGGTTTCCTACCAAAAATATTTGTTTCTCTCTTGCAGGTTGGAGGCTCTGCTGGACCAGTTCACCAGCAGGCCTGCCCCGTGTGTCTCTCAGCTGAGACCTGTAGCTGCTAGGCAAGCTCTTCTCACCGCCCAGGCCAGAAGCTCCAGGAGGGCTGGGGCCTTGGCTTGACGCTGGCAAGTTGTCACTTCGACCCACATCCCATTAGCCCAGACAAGGCCCTAGCCAACCCCAAATCACCAGGGCAGGGACACACACTATCCCCTAGGGAAGCATGAGAGGGAAGGGGCATGTGGGCAAAGGACAGTCTTCCAAATTGTCTGGGCTGACTCCCTGAGGTCATAGATTGATGGCAACAGAGGCCCAGAAGGAAGCAGGGAAATATCCAAGGTCACACAGACAGTGATTCCCAGACAGCTGGCTCTTTCCTCCTCTCCTGGGTGACATCTTGTGTCCATATAATTAGCATTTGATACTTTGACTCAACAGGTCAGGCATTTGAATCTAGTCAGAAGGCTATGGCCACCAGGAAGTAGAATTTTTTTCTATCTACTAACAACAACAATCATAAGCCTGGTGGAGAACCTAGCTGGGATCACACTGCAAGGTCAAGAGAACAGGGGAAGAAGACCCAGGATTCCTAAGTTCACCTCCATAGTTGACCCTTGCATCCAGTGGGACATCGAGGAAGACCAGCAGAGAAAGCAGGGGGAGTGACCCTGCCACTTTCCCTTTCCCAAACAACTCCTGGGGAGGATGGAGAGCAAAGAATCCAGATGTCTGAGTCTCCAGAACAGACCCTCACTGACCCTTCTCCTCCCTGAGAGACGGTCATGAGGCCCTGGCTGCAGCCTGGGCCCTGGAGAAATGGAGGTGAGTGAGATGTAGCCCAGCAGTAGAGACAGGCTCCCCATAAGCATGGCATTCCAATGGCTTGAACACCATTTCCTCACATGTGGGGAGATCACAAATGTCCTTAATGAGTGCTTGGATGCGACAAGACACAACATGGACGCTTGGAGTGAGACACTCTCTTTGGGTCCTGACTTTGCCAAGGAGCTGTCTCAGAGCTCTGGGTCTTTAACATGTCTTTAACCCTTGCTAATTTCCATGTATTAAAACAGAGCCAAAGAGCAGGATTCAGCCTCAGTCTTGGCAGGTAGCCATATCTAGCTAGAGTTTAATGTTATTTAATGATTTAATTGAATGGAACGGAGTTGTTTCCATTGCATTTGGTTTTACAATTACATGCTATTTGTGGCCAGTGATCTTGCTTATCTCATTTGTTGTTGTTAGGTGCCATGGAATTGTGTCCAACTCATAGAGACCCTTATAGAGTTTTCATTGGCTGATTGCTTCAGGATTCCCTCTGGAGTGGACTGCCACATCGTTCTCCCATCTTACCTCATTTAGTGATATTAAGGTTGCTTTCTTCTCTCTCTCTCTCTCTCTCTCTCTCTGTCTGTCTGTCTGTCTGTCTGTCTCTCTCTCTCTTTCTTTCCTTCCTTCCTTTCTCCCCCTTTCTTTCTTTCTTTCTTTCTTTCTTTCTTTTTTTCTTTCTTCTTCCCTCCCTCCCTCCCTCCCTCCCTCCCTTCCTTCCTTCCTTCTTTCCTTCCTGAGGGGCTGAACCCAGGGCCTCATGGATGCTTTGCAAGCACTCTACCACTGAGCCATACCCCCAGCCCAGTTTTTAGTTTTTTAAAAAATTTTGAGACAGACACTAAGTTATGCAGGCTGCCTCTGGCCTCTGACTTGTGACCCTCTTGCCTCTATCTCCTGAGTGGCTGGGATTGCCGGCCTCTGCCACTGCACCCAGCATCGAGTTTTCTTCTGAAATGACTTTAATTATATACAAAAGTGAGTCATTTAAAGGCAAACATTAGGTAACTAGTAGTATAGGCAGTATGCAACTCATCAAAGTGCTGTTTTGCAAGTATTGTGAAAGGGGTGTGCAAATGGAGAGATGTTTGGGAAACCCTACTGGACATATATTTTGTGGGTGGGGATGCCTGAGGATGGGATCAGGGCTCTACAAACAGGGGTGTGAATTGGGTATTTTAGGTGAAGGAAAGGAAATGCAGAGAGAGAGAGAGAGAGAGAGAGAGAGAGAGAGAGAGAGAGAAGGGGAGAGAGAAAGAGGTAAAACTGGGTACTCTGCAGAGTAGAAGCTCCGTGTGGCAGTGGTACTGGGTGCTGGAGTGATAAAGACTGTGCTTTTTGAGGCCAGGCTGTGGATAGCCTGGCTATGGATAGCCCTTGACCCCTCGGAGGAGGAACCAGGCAAGTCCGTGTTTATCAGAATGTTGGAACTGCCTCTTGCAGAAGATGGTCTGTCTGGGTGGCTGGATCACTGGCTCCTGCCATCATTGTCATCTTTCAGCTGGGCACCGCACTTGAGGAGCAGAACCCTAGATCCTGAACCAGAATTAGCCTGAGGAGGAAGAAAGGAAGGGTTCACTCCCTTTCAATAGTAGGGCTCTGGGTTCCCAGTTCTTGTTCCCTGTCCGGCCCCCATCTGCCCAGCAGCCATGGTCGGTACTAAGGTGAGATTCCCCAGCCTCCTTCGAACATGCAAACGAAAGGCCAGGGCAGCTCAGGGATGTGGTGCAGGGCATGCAGCATGATTGGTAAGAGAACCAAGGCTCCGCAATTCCTTCATCATCCTAGCAGGACTCCTCCTTCCTCCACCCAGTTCCCCAGCTCTGGCCACAGGAAGCCCTGGTTTCTGGTGAGGTGTCCTGCTGACTCTGTTGAGCTGAGGCTGGAAGAAGGAAGGTACCACCCTGGCCCCCCAGGAGCATTACCTCTGGCAGGGTCTCGGCAGTCCCGGCCACAGGCAGTGGGGCAGCAGCGCTTCTTGCCTCTACAGTTGGAGTCTTTGTTACACGTGTGCTTCGTGGGGCTCAGGCAGTGCAGTCGGTCCTCAGGACAGCTGCCCAGCTTCACTGCAACACAGGGAGTCTGGGTGAGCCCTGCCCATGCCTGCCAGCCCTGGGGATTGGAGCTTGGGGGGTCAGCAAGATGGAGGGGTCACTTACCCCATACCCTGGGGACGCACTGGCGGTAGCAAGCTCGGTGGCAGCACTTCAAGGATGAGGGACACTGGCTGTCATTCATGCACTGATCAAGCACCGACAGGAGGCATGGCCCATCATCTGGTGGGCAGCCCCCCAATTTCTCTGTAAGAGAACCCCCACATCTTATCATTGGAGCCAGCTCTGGGTCAAGTGCTGACTTGGGAATGACAAGATCTGAAGTTGCCCGCTCTTTCTTTCTTTCTTTCTTTCTTTCTTCCTTCCTTCCTTCCTTCTTCCTTTCCTTCCTCCCTTCCTTCCTGTCTTTCAGGAAGTTTTTTTAAAATTTGTTTTTCTCCTCCTCCTCCTTCTTTTTTGTTTCTTCTTCTTTTTTCTTTTCTTTTCTTTTGTTATTTTCCTAGGGTAGGTTTGAGATTCAGATGGCAGACAGGAAAAAGTATAAAATCTCCACTGTGGCCACAAAGGTTGTGTGTGGTCTGGCTGCTGCCCATCTTCCTGGCCCCTTCCTCTGCTACCCTTGCTCTGCCACTTCCTGCCTCTGGATGTGTCCTTGCCAGCACCCTTTGCGGGGCCCTTGCGTTGGCTGCTCTGCTTTCCCTGGTGCGCTGTCTCACACACCATTTACCAGGTCAGCTCATGAGTCTCAGAGGAAACATCACCTCCTCAGAAGACCCTGCTCCTCTGAGCCCAGTGCCCCGGGCACCCCTAGAGTATCTTTCCCTCAGAGGGTATGACAGCAGCTGTCTGGAGCTCTCCTGGGTGAGAAGCTGAGACTTGTTACCCTACCTTCTCTGCTCACCACGAGTTCTAGCACAGCGCTTGGTGCATCATGCTAGAGGGGTCCATGATATTTTGAAAGAAAGGGCTTGCAAGGGAGACCCCGTGTTGCACCTGTGTCAGCTGCTGCCAGCTGGGTGCACAGTCACATCTGCATTCTTGAGCTCATCATTGTTGCAAGTGGCATTGCTTGAGATATAACATATTAACTATTCCTTTGAGGCATTCCTCCAAAACAGCTAGAGAATGTCAGTCCTAGAGTTAACCTAACCTCTCTTCTTGTTGAGATTTTAGGCTGCGTCCAGATTTCACACACAAGGCTGGGAATCAGTATCTTCTTCCATTTGGAGGAAGAAATCAAGACCTGAAAGGGGCAATAACTGACTAGTACCCACATGGGTCTGGGTTAGGACTCCCAAGGCTTGGATCCCTCTGATTTCCATGACTTTCTGATCTGGTGGCTTTTGGACCAAAGGGATGGAACTGGTTCCCGGCCTTCAATTCAATCCAGCATCAAAGAAGAGGCTCAGCCCTCCTCTGTGGCAGCTGGATCCAGGGCTGTGGCACTAGCTCTGTGTCACCCTTCCTCCTCTGCCCTTGCTTGGATGGTGGCTTCACACCTAGTTGGTGGCCCCTTGCTTACGCTTACCCAGTTGAGGGCTCAGTCTTTAGACTGGGTTACTTTTAGTTGGACTGGTGCCCCCTGCTGGAGAAAGAATGGCTTAGCCTGGGAGGGAATGTCTGCTCTGAAAGCATTGGTGAGGAGTATAGGTATTTGGGAGGTATATAGGGGTCCCAGGGGTGCTGGGAGACAGTCTATGGTCCAGGGTTTAGTCCTGAACTCATAAGTCGAGGCCAGAAGTGCTTAAGCCTCAAAGGGTGGGCCAAAATGGAGCTGCATGAACTCAAAGCAGGGATGTGGGAGCCGTTTGTGGGCTGGAAGAGGCTTTCTGATTCCAAAGACCTGCACTCAGATGCCAACTTTCATACCAAGTCAGAGTCAGTCTCTGGCCTTGGGCATATGCTTTCCCACCGTGCCTCAATTTCCTCATCTGCAAAATGAGGATAAAAACAGTGCTGATTCATTCCATGGCATCAAGTTGTTCGGTGATGGTGTGTGAATCACAGCCAGCATCAAGTTTGGCCTGGGACCAGTATCCTTCCTTCTTTGGTCAGGGGGCTCAGAGCACCCTCATCCCCAAGCCAGCTTGTTCCCCAGGCAGAGATTTGTGCCTCTGAGGAAGGCACAATCTGGGCTAAAAGAGCAGGGAGGATGCCCAAACTGCTGCTCAGGGCCCTGTGGAGGAGGGGTGCCTGGCCGCATTCCTGTCCCCTCCTCCAAGGCAGGGCCAGGGCTGTGCAGGTGAAGGTAGGCCAGAGGGTTCCAGCCCCAGAAGGGGACAGAGGAGTGGCCTCACCCAGATTGGGAGGCACCTGTCTAGCCACTTAAGCACTGTACCTCCCTAGCTGTCACAAGGCCAGCCTGAGCTTTGTCAGGGTAGGAATGGGGACAGCAGTTGGGATGGAGAAGAGAGGCAGGGACAGAGATTTCTCCCAACAGACTCCAGATCCCAGGAGCCATCCTTTCTATTCAACTCCCAGTTCCCTTCCACTGGTGTGGCTAGAGGCCAGAGAGGCTCAGAGAAGACACACAACTCCAACGACATGACCACAGAAGGGTGGGCACAGACAGGTTCCGTCCCCCAGCCAGTGCCAGAGGCAAAGCGACACATATAGACACCCAAGGACAGGAACACAAGCTCAGACACACATGGACACAGCCACTCCGAAGCATGTGTGTGCAGATGGAGGGTCATAGAATCAGGCACAAAGACACCATGTACACAGAAACAGGCGTGTGTGCCCCTAAACACACTTAAATGTGAAGATAGGCACAAACACCGAGAATTGCCAGAAAGACATTTATAGATAAAAACACAAGCATATAGACAGGCTCAAAGATGCACAAATAAAAATGCGGTCTCCCAGAAGCAGTCAGCAGCAGTCGCAATGCGCACCCACACACTCACGCACACGCTGCCTTATCAGCCCTCCCCCAAGCCTTTACTTTCCCCAGAGAGGCAGAAACCACGCCGTCCCTGGTGTGGACGGATCTCTGACACTCACCTCCTTTCTTCCGGCCCAAGGCAACAGGCAGCAGGCTCCCCACAGCCAGGAGGGCCACCAGGAGGAGGAAGCTCCAGATCCTCATGTTTCTGCTGTGGCATCCAATAGAGGCAGGGCCCAGAGGCCCCCAGATTAACACCTGCAGTCCCAGGGAGGCCAGAGCACCTGAGTCAGGGGAGGAGAAAAAGGGGTGGGTCACGTGACACCTGCCGTGTGTGTATGTGTGTGTGTGTGTGTGTGTGTCATTTTGACCCCACCCCCTACCCGAGGGCCTCAGGTTGAGGGGAGCTTATGCAACATCTGAAGACTGGGTGGCGCAGATCCTGTGTGGTGGGGACTTGGATCCAGTTCTGCCTGTATCACTGACTTGTCTGTGATACATTGGGCAAGTCTTGTCCCTCTTTGGCCCTCAGTTTTTCTCTTGTGTGTTGTGGAGCAAAAAGAAAAAGGAAAAGGAAAACCTCAATGAAAGCAACATTGAAAGAAGGCTTTTCCCCCTGGGGATCAAACTCAGGGCCTTGCCAATGCTAGGCACCTGCTCTACCATGGAGCTACACCTGTAGCCTGAGAGAACTTTTTATAATGGAGTCAGGAGGCCATTAAGGTGATGGAGTTACACACATCTCAAGCTGTTCTCTAGGAATGTGACTTTGGTCACTTCCTTCCTTTGACTGCAGGTGTCTGGAATGTCTGGAATGACCATGTTATTACACTGTGCCCAGAGATCGAAGATGTGTAATGAGAGGTTATTGGACTCTTGTTTTATGGACATTTTTTTTTTTTTTTGGTTTGTGTTTTGCAGTCCTGGGGTTTGAGCCTAGAGCCTTGCACATGTCAGGTGCATGCTCCACCACTGAGCCACACATCTGGCCCCTCTTTTATTTTTTCCTTTGGAGACAAGTCTTGCTACATTGTGCAGGCTGCCTCTGGCTTTGAACTCATGATCCTCCTACCTCAGCCCCCTGAGTCACTGGGATTACAGGTGTGGGCCATGAGACCTGGTTTTAATGGACATTTTTTTCTTTTTACTCTCTAATTCTTTTATTTGTCTTTGGTCATGTAGCTCCTGTTCTTCCTCAATATTCAACAGAAATTTCTTACAAATATATTTTTACCACTGCATAATAAGTCAGCACTGTTTGCCCATTTAAGCCCTCACTTTCCCTGCCTCCCTCAGAACACTGATTCAGAGCTCTCTGAACCTGTGACTCCTGGGTTGTAATTCGTAAAACC
The DNA here is from genome assembly GCA_007922755.1 of Pedetes capensis. NCBI lineage: Eukaryota > Metazoa > Chordata > Mammalia > Rodentia > Pedetidae > Pedetes > Pedetes capensis. Next base: position 109,127 of record VMDO01002039.1, read on the forward strand.
CCAAATAAAGTCCTTTTCACTTTTGCAGTTTCTAAGTTTGGATGGATGGGCAATATACATGATGATTGGTACATGCTTTCCTGGCTCCTTAATGTCTTGAAGTTCTAACAGTGTCTTAGGCAGTGGACAGAAGTCAGCTTCCAATGGCGAGGAGGGTTTTGCTGAGCTCTGGATATCTAGGAAGGGAGAGAGCATTAGGGCTGCAGTGGGAACTTCCTGTTGGAGAGCCTGGCCTAGGCTGGCCTAGGCTGGCATGGTGAGTGAGACCAGCCCTGGCCTCTCCTCTTGGGCCCCTGGGGACAGAAGAGAGGCCGCCATGCTTGGGGAGGTCATTTCCAAAGGCATCTGGTTAGGCTGCCCTCTGCCTGGGCTGGCTCTTAGGCATGGGCATGGTTGTGGTTTGGCTAAATTCACTGGCCATTGCAGATCTAGGTTCCAGTGGGACTCCTTCCCTGGCCTCAAAGGATCTTAAGCAAAAATGTCATCTCACTCAGGGATCCCCCCTTAGGTTTCATATCTGTGATTGGCTCCTGCATTTGGTGGGAGAGAGGTAGTGGAGGCCTGGCATCCCATGGGAGCCCTGATACAAGCTGCATGGAGCACGGTATTCTCTTAGCAATGCAGAGAGCATGCCCTTCCTCCCAGGCCTCTCACTGGAAAGCTGAAAAAACTGAGTCAGAGATGGGAGAGGACCAGCCCAAGGACACACACGTCATTCCTGGGGCTAAGCTGGGACATCTGCTGTTGCCTCCACAAGTCCTGGGTGTTGAAAGCAGGGAGAGACTTCATCTGACCCTGAGAAATGAAGAGGATGTTCCAGTGCTTGTCTCACTCAACCATTCCAGTCTAGCAGCCAATCAGGTAGTTCTTCCTTGGGTTTAACTTGAATCCCTCATGCTATCTTCCTCCTCGTCCTCCTCTTCTTCCTCTTCCTCCTCCTCTTCCTTTTCTTGTTTTCTTCCTCTTTCGCCTCCTCCTTGCCCCTTCCACCTCTTTCTCTTCCTCTTCCTCTTATTCTTCCCTTATGCTGTCTTCTAAGCCCTCAGAAAAACAGGTGCCTTGTCTTCTATGATCCGATGTTACTTTTGGAACAGTCCTGTCCTTGGCAGTTCAAATTTGTTGGGAAACATTTATGGGCTATTTTTTTTCTTGGCTATAAATTATGCATATTCATTGAAGAAATGCTTTTCCAATTAAGGTAATTTTATAGAGATCTTCCTGTGATGTGAAATGTTCTACAAATATTATGATTTCTGATGACAGCATAGTATTTTGTAAGATGAAAATGACATACGGTCAGTTCTCTATCATAAGACACACAGGTTTCTCGTTTTTCACATTCATAAGCAAAGCTGTGATAACAATATTAGTATGTACATTTTTGGGTCACATCTCTGACAGTTTTCTTAGAGTAAATTTGTCAAAGTAAAGCTGGTAGTCCAAAGGGTGTGATAGATTATTATTATTACTATTACTATTATTATTATACGGGCTGGGATTTAGCTCAGTGGGTAGAGCGCTGCCCTGTAGTCTCTGAGGCCCCGAGTTCAATCCCCAGCACCGCAAAAATGGGAGGAGGGCCTGGCAATCCACTCCCAAGACAATCCGAAGCCCTCAGCCATTGAAAACCCTATGAGGGTCGCTATGAGTCGGATACCGACTCGACGGCACCTAACAACAACAATTATTATTATTATTACTATTGCAGTAGTTGGGATTTGAACCCAGGATCTCACACATACTTTGCAAATGTACCCAAACCCATTTTTTATTTTGAATCAGGGTCTCTTTAGGTTACACAGATTGCTCTGGTCTCAAACTCAAGATCCTCCTGGCTCAGCCTCTTGAGTCTCTGGGATTATAGACCTGTGCTATGGTACCCAACTTTAACTCAAACTTTTGCATTTATTGGAAATCACAACTTAATAAAAACTCAAGTTTTATGTGTCGCAGAGGCCATTTCTGGGTTTTCTGTTCTGTTGTTTATTCTTGTGCCAGTATTATTGTTGTTGTCATGGTTATAGAGTCACAATGCATTTTAATGGTTTGTAGTATCCAGTAATTTTCACTATTATATATTTTCAAATTCTCATATCATGAGTGTTTCATTCTTCTGCCAGGTGCAGTGGTGCATGCCTGTCATCCCAGCTATTCAAGAGGCAGAGGCAGGAAGATGGCAGGTTCAGGATCAGAAGCAGCCTGCATAATTTAGTGAGACTCGTTCTCAAGATAAAAAGTGAAAAAGGGGGCAGAGGGTACAGCTCAGTGGTAGAATGCTTGAAAAGTATGCTTTAGGCTTTGGATTCAGTCCCCCAGTGCCACCAAAAAAAAAAGAAAAAAAGTATTTCATTCTTCCAAATGAATCTGATGGCCATTTTGTTAGGTTCTAAAAACAAGTCCATTGTTTACTATCATGAAAATGTTATCATAAAAATTTCAAAAATGCACAAAGGAACAGTAACTACCTTTATGAAGCCCTGTGTACAGGTGGGGTTTAGCTCAGTTGGTAGAGTGCTGCTCTGTGCACTCTCAGGCCCTAGGTTCAACCCCTAGCACCACAAAAATGGGAGAAGGAGCTGGCAGCCCACTCCCAAAACAATCCTGAAACAATCAGCCAGTGGAAACACTATGGATAGCAGAGAAGCACTGACCTAGTGCCGGGCATGGCATAGTGTTGAGGAGTGTTTCATTCTGTTGTACACAGGGTCAAACCCGACTCCACAGCATCTAACAACAACAAACCTACTCATCATCCAGATTGGATAGTGAACATTTTGCAGCACTTCCGTCATATATATCTCCACCTTTTCTGTGGCTGAAGAATTTTTAAATAAACCTAACGCATTTTATATTTTACCCTTAAATACTTAAATATGGACCTCTAAGAAAAAAGAACATTTTCAGGTGGAGTGTGATAGGATATGTCTGTAATTGTAGAACTCAAGAAGCTGAGGCAGGAGTCTGAGGCCAGCCTAGGTTGCGCAGTGAGATCTTGTGTCCTAAACAAAAAAGGTAAAAGGAAGAGGAGGAGGAGGAAGTGGTGGAAGAGGAAGAAGAAGAAGAAAAAAAGAAGAAGAAGAAAAAGAGGAGGAGAAGGAAAAGAAGGAAAGAAAGAAAAGAAAATAGCATATTTTCTCCCATAATTCCAGTACATTGTCCTACCTAACAAAATTAACCCGAATTTCTCAACACCCTCTAGTCCTCTATTTACTTCCTGTTTTTTTCCCTCGTATCTCAAAAGCGGCTTTGTGTTGCTTTTGCCGTGTCCTGCAGGGTGGGAGTTGAGGGGCTGATGAGGAAGAAAGCGGGACACAGGGGATCTCACAAGAGAGTAAGATGTTTATTAACTTCATGCTGCAGTTTTATACACTTTGTTTTTACCTAAAAAGAACTTTCCAAGCACTCTTAAGATATTTGTTTAAAGAGAACTTAGTTTCTGCCCACAGCTTGTCAAAGTACTTGAAATAGAGAAACAAAGCCTTCTCAGCATTCACATGCCATCCAAGGATGCACAGCACAGGTGTCTCCTAAAGCTTAATAAACAGACAGCACAGAGTTCACTTCAGTTAGTGGCCTTATCATGAGAACAGGAAGCTTCAGAAACAACTTTTCATTCCCTTGGGCCGCAGCTTTCTGGGCCTCCATCAAGCACTTCAAGTTACACATGAAAAGCCTCACCAGCAAGCCATGGCTGGCCTTCCGTATTTCCCCCCTTTTTAATTTTAACCTGTTTATGCAAATCAGCTATGACTGCCATAGCCCATCTTTTAGTAGCTATTCATCTTTGTTTCTCTTTAAAAAGGAAATAAAATATTATGAACAGAACAAGCACAAGAATAAGCACAGCTGAGCTACTTCCAATGCTGTGCATTAAGCTCTGCATTAGTGCTTTTGGATCTAATCCCTCTAATTGTTTTACAATATACTCAGCCAATGATTCAATTCCCCTTTCAGGACTAAGAGTAGGCACAAATATGTCAAAAAAACCTCTTTTTCTAATTGAGATACATCCAATGAAATGTTGGTTAGTATATCCTTTAGATGATATTGAATTCGTGTCCAGTTGTAAAATGTTTCATTATACCTGTGAGGGTTAATACATATTTGTGTAGAATTCCAATCACGTTTTAATAACTAATGTTTTTGTATTTGCATAACCCTTTCCCCCAGCCATTGAACAGCTCCTTGTATCAAAGCTATTTGATTTTGTAAGTCCTCAATAACATGCAGTTGATGTATCCATAAGTCATGAGCACCCGTATGCCATTCTTTGATGAAATGCTGTGTTTGAATCGATTTATCAAGTGCCACTCCAGCAACAGCAGCAGATGTAGCCACAGCAATCAGTCCCAAAATAGTACTATAGCTGCAACAAAACGCTGAACTCGCTTAGTCATTTTTTGCAGGATTCTTATCAAAGGTCCTTCAGTAGGTGATACTTGCCAAGGCCGTTGAAGATCAACTGGCAGCCAAATATGGATTTGGGACCTTAAAATCAATAGACTATCAAAATCTGGGTTAAACAGAGTGTGATTCATGCAGGTGTATAATTTACAGCTATAACAATATGCAGTGCAGAGTTCCCAATCAAAAGAAATGTCTCCTATAGCAGATATCTTAAAAAACTGAAAATAGATCTACTGCATGACCCAGCTATAACCTATAACACTACTGGGAATTTACCCAAAGGAAGATGGGTCATCATACCACCGAGACACCTGCATCTCCATGTTCAATGCTGCACTTTTCAAAATAGCAAGGATATGGAATCAACCAAAGTGCCGTTCAACAAAAGAATGAATAAAAAAACTATGGTACATATACACAATGGAATACTACTCAGCAATCAAAAAAAAATGAAATTATGCCATTCACAGTAAAATGGATGGAATTAGAGAAAATTATTTTAAGTGAACGAACACAAGTTCAGAAAGAGAAACATCACATGTTCTCATATGTGGGAGCTGAATCAAAATTACAAGAAGGAAAAATCCTATTCAAAGGTTAGATCAAAATAAAACAAACAAACAAAAAAAGCTAAGAATGGTGTCAATATAAATGGTCTAGAAAATGCATGCAATTGTTCTGACAAGATAAAAATAAAGTTCACTACAGGAAAAGTTTCTATCTTAAACAGAACTGGAACCCAAGGACATATAGAAAAATATTACCAAGTAAATGATAGAGAAGACTTAGATGGGGAGGGTGTATGGGGGAAGCATACAAGAGGGTAAGGGGGCACCTATATGAATAATGTACATCAAAATGCATATATGGAAATGCCACAATGAAAAGCATGTCAGAATGAATCACATTAAGGTGTACATTAAAAATTTCCAATTAAAAAAAAAAAAGAAGAAATATCTCCTATAGCAAACACATAAGGACTAGGTAAACACCCATGCAGGTAGTGCCGACTTATTAACCAAAAAACATATTTGGAATCAGATTTACTGATTCCTGAGTAATTTCCATATCTGGAAATGCCATATCTGTGACAGTGCAGTAAGTGCCATAATTCTCCACAAATTCTCTTGAATTGGACCCATAGTGTTACTGGACAACTCAATTTGAGGTTGTGGGGTAGAAAACCCAGCATCCCACCAGTGCATCAATAGAGAGTTTTTACATTTTTTTTTTTTTAGGAAAAGTGGAATTATTACAAGTGTAGTATATAAAAGCAGGATTACAAAACTCTATCCCTTGATCTTCTGAACAATTACTAGCAAACATACCTGTAACACTCCAATCTGTAAATTGAAAAGATCCTTTTCTAAACTCTTTACCTGTAGATGAGTGACAAAGCTGCCAATCACACATAGCATTTTCTGTATTCTCTGTAGAACTTAAATATGTTGACAAACATCTTCAGAACAATTTCCTAACTTTTAATAAGAAAACACAGCACACAAAGGTATTTCAGGGGGATTAGGGCTCTCAGTGAACTTGAGTGACATTTCCACAGAGGGGACAATGAGCTGTGAAAGGTGAGTCCGTTCCCCCATCACTGAATGCCTGAATGTCAACCATGTCTGTTCCTGTCTTTTAAAACATAAAGGTTCATTGTTACTGAAACAAATTGGTAAAGTATCAAATCCTAATTGAAAAGAATAATTCATTCCTTCCTCTGCGGGGAGTCAAGGCTGACCTTGACACCACAGAGCTGGAAACAAAGTATCATTAAAGGTAACAGGAGGCACAACATCCATCCAGTTCAGCAACTGGAACAAAGGAGGATGTGGGACATATGCTTAATATTGAAAAGGCAAGGCACTTACCTCTGTGGCACATGCAAGAAGTGCCAAAAACCCAGAAAATAATTTTCAGGAGTTAGAGACTTGTGAGCAGTGCAAAGCACAGTGGTAGCCTGACCAGAGAAGGCCTTTGCTTGACCCCAAGTAGTGGAAGGCAGTTGAGCCAGAGTGGGGATCCAAGTCATTTGGCCATCTTCTGTAACAATACAAGCGTACCCTCGCCCCTTCGTGACTAACTTACTTGGTTTCTAACTCCCCTGAAGTATATCCTTATAAAAGATGGGAATATGTGTCAAAGACACCTTACCCTCTTTCTGATGGTGTTGCTCAGCTGCAGATGGGACCTGTCCCTGAAACATACTCTTAACATTTAAAACATGCAATGCTAACTGCAAAAGTATCTGGTTGCATCACATGATAAAATTCTCGTACAAGTGAGGGATAAAGTTCCCCCCTTTTTAATTTTTGTATCTGAAGTTTTAAAGTATGATGCAATTGTTCAATTATAGCCTGTCCTTGGGGATTATATGGTATACCAGTTACATGTTTTATATTCCATTTAGAGAGAAAAGCCTGAAAACGAGGGCTCACATAAGCAGGTGCATTGCCAGTTTTAATAGTATGAGGTACTCCCACAATTGCACAGCATTGTATTAGGTGTCGAATCACATCAACAACTCATTCTCCTGACAAAGCAGAAGCCCAGAAAAAGGAACTAAAAGTATCTACACATACATGGACATAAGCAAATCTGCCAAATTCGGGAACATGAGTAACATCCATTTGCCATGGTTGATTAGGCTGCAAGCCTTGTGGTTTAGCACCACTTTTAATTTCTTTTTTTTTTTTTTTTTTTACGGTACTGGGGGTTGAACCCAGGGCCTCATGCCTGCATGCTCGGCAAGTGCTGGACCACTGAGCTGCACCTCAGCCCATTTTTTTTTACTTTTTGAGACAGGGTCTCGCTAAGTTACGCAGACTGCCTCTGGTCTCGAACTTGCGATCCTCCCGCCTCTGCCTCCCGAGCCGCTGGGATTACAGGCATGCGCCACCACGCCCGGCCCTGCACCACTTTTAATTTCTTTTAAATGCAAAGGCCTGCAGATAGAACATTGCTGAATAATTTGTTGGGCTTGAGCCAAAGGAATTTTAAACTGAACATTCCGTCCTTCAGCATTGGTGTGTAATAATGCATGTTCTTGCATAGTTGTCATCCCTGATACTAGAAGATCAGTTTGAGTATTACCAAAAGTTAAAGGACCAGGGAGATTACTATGTGCTCGAGTATGTGTGATATATATAGGATTATTTCTTTGTTGTATTAAAGTCTGAACTTGATTAAATAAAGTTTTTAAAGGTTCTTTCATATTAGAGATTAAACTAGTTTCTATAAATTGTGACACATGAACAGAGTAAGCCGAGTCAGAGACTACGTTAATAGGCTCAGAGAAATGCCACAGCACTAAAACAATAGCAGCTAATTCATTTCGCTGTGCAGAAGTATAAGGACTATAATAGCCTTATATGTTGAATTAATCCAATAAGCAGCTTTTTTTATTTTTTGAAGTATCTACAAAAATAGTTCTTCCTTGTGGCAAAGGAGCAGAAACAACAATATTCTTAATTACCCAGGTGGTGCACTTTAAAAGTCCCATGGTTTTCCTGGTGGGGTGTGGTATTGAAGAGAGCCATGATAATCTGCTAATCCAATCTGTAGGTCCAAACGAAATTGCAGTGCTCTATCAAATTGAGCTTTAGTAATGGGAAAAATTATAACTTGGGGATCAAAGCCACATAAATGGTGCACCCTTTGTCTAGTTTTAAAAAGAAGTATCCCAAGCAAATCCATATAGGGAGTACATGTTTTATTTATTTGATGTTTAATATATACCTATTCTAAAGGACTTTGATCCTGAAATATTAAAACAGTAGGTACTAATTCTGTAGAAATAAGTATAACTTTTAGAGGTCTAAGAAGATCATAATAAGTCAAATAATTTTCTTTATTTTTTTTTGTACTAACCTTAATTCCTGAAGTGCTTCAGGAGTAAGTACTCAAGGGCTATCAAGCTTTGAATCCCCTTGTAACATTTGAAACAAATGAGTTAACTCATGAGTTGTTGTTGTTGTTGTTAGGTGCTGTTGAGTCAGTGTCTGACTCATAGTGACCCTCATAGGGTTTTCAATGGCTGACTGTTTCGGGATTGCCTTGGGAGTGGATTGCCAGGTCCTTCTCCCATTTTTGCGGTGCTGGGAATTAAATTCAGGACCTCAGAGACTGCAGAGCAGCGCTTTACCAACTGAGCTAAATCCCAGCCCCTAACTCATGAGTAGCAATGCCTAAAGCAGGACGAATCCAATTTATATCTCCTAATAACTTTTGAAAATCATTTAATGTTTGTAACTTATCTTGTCTTATAGTAACACTTTGAGGTCGAATATGTTGTCTCTCTAAAATGTATCCTAAATAATGATATGGAAATTGTTCATGAATCTTTTCAGGGGCAAAAATTAACCCAAATTTAGATAAGACAATAGGTAACTCTTGTTTAATTTGTTTAATTTTCTGTTCTTCTTTATGAGCAATTAATATATCATCCATGTAATGAATTATATAAGCCTCAGGATATTGATTTTGAATTGGTTGCAATGCATGCGACACAAAAGCTTGAAATATGGTAGGAGAGTTCATCATTCCTTGAGGCAATACTTTCCATTGATACCTTTTGTATCCTTACAAAATTGATTATTTATTGTTTATTGTTGATTGTTTATTGAGGGCAAAGGAAAAGCAAACTTTTTCAACCTTGAGGTGCAAGGAGGATAGTAAAAAAACAATCCTGTAAATCAATAACTAATAAAAACCAATCTTTTGGGATCATACTGGGTAGAGGGAGACCAGGTTGCAAAGCTCCCATTGGGACCATTATTTCATTTATTTGCCTTAGATCTGTCAACAATCCCCATATTCCAGATTTCTTTTTAATAACAAAATAGGGAAATTATAAGGAGAAGTTGATAATTCAATATGACCTTGGTCAAGCTGTTGTCTTACAAAGCTCTCTGCAGCTTGCAATTTTTCCTGTGTAAGGGGCTATATCATCTAAGGTCATTCCCTCATACGGATTCACAGCTCCAATTTGCCGAATTACAGGAAATGATAAGTAGGGAAGGAGATCATCATCCTCATCAGTAAATTTATATAAACTCATTTTAGACAATAATTTATGCATTTTAGAGGATGGATTTCGTGGTGCAGAAAGAGTTAATGGCAAATTTGCGCAGCAATTCTTTACTTTCACTTTCTTTGATCTCATTCCCTCAGCTCTCATGGAGGCTTCAATATCTGAAGCAGAGGAGTCAGAATAAGCATTGGAGCAGAAGGAAGCACAGATCCTTTATTCCTTTCCTCCAATATTTAAGAACTTAACTCCTGAACTTTACATTTTTATTCCTCAGGAAGGTCAAAATCATTAAGAGCATCACTCATTTCTCTTTGATCAATATTAAGCGGGTCCTTGGCTTGAAATGGAGTCAATATCACTTTAATAATAGCCCAAAAAGCCCCAAAATCTACAGGAATCAAATCTCCCTGGTGATATGCACTTTCTATATTATTCTTAACCTTCTGCTATAATTCCACATCAAAAGTACCGTCTTCTGGAAACCAGGGATTATATTTAACTACAATTTGCAAGCAATTATCAATTTTGTCCTGAGACATTTTAACCCCCTGCTGCTTAAGCAAGCAATCAATAATAGTAGAAAAAGGAGTAAGGCTTACCTTGTCCCATAACCCTGTGATTACTTACCTCAATAGGTCCAGAAACAGCCATGGTTCCAGGCTTCGTACTCATAAAACGAGCCCTCAGGGTCCCCAACTCCTAATGGGGATCCCTTCATGCCCCACATTGGGCGCCAATTGTTGCTTTTGCCATGTCCTGCATGGTGGGAGTTGAGGGACTGATGAGAAAGAAAGTGGGACACAAGGGATCTCACAAGAGAGTAAGATGTTTATTAACTTCATGCTGCAGGTTTTGCCTTTGTTTTTACCTAAAAAGAACTTTCCAAGCACTCTTAGGATATTTGTCTAAAGAGAACTTAGTTTCTGTCCACAGTTTATCAAAGTACTTGAAATAGAGAAACAAAGCCTTCTTCTAAGCATTCCCATGCCATCTAAGGACACATAGCACAGGTGTCTCCTAAAGCTTAATAAACAGACCGGGAAGTCAGCACAGAGGTCACTGTAGTTATTAGCCTTATCATGAGAACAGGAAGCCTCGGGAACAACTTTTCATTCCTTTGGGCCACATATTTCTGGGCCTCCATCAAGCCCTTCAAGTTATACATGAAAAACCTCATCAGCAGGCCATGGCTGGCCTTCCATAACTTTGTGCCATTGTTTGAGTCACAATCTATACAAAGCACACACACTGCATTGATTGTAATGTCCCTGAAGGTTTTTTTTATCTAGAAAAATCCCTACAATTCCTTTTTGTTCTTCCTTCTCCCTCTTCTTCCTTTATGCTATTTACATGTTGAACAAAACAGAGGAAAGCTCTGTTTTTATGATGTCATACATACATGACATTTATGATGTCATACATCCCCTCCTTGTGATATCTTTCAGCTTCTCTAGCCTTCACATTTCTGTAGACAAACATTGGCACTGGGAATTTGATGAGATACAAGCTCAGCTGCCTTGGCAAAACCCTTCCATAGTTGATGGATGTGTGCTTCCTATTGCATCATCTCAGGACAAATGGAAGCCTCGTTGACCCATTTTTGGTGTCATGAAGACAAAGTAATATGTGTTAGCCAATATGCCCCAATCCTCCCCTGTAAAACCTGTATTTCTCCCACATAGGAACAGCAAATGCACAATGGGATGAGGAAGTCCCTGGAAGATGTGGATGATTATTTCCTTGTTTAATTATTTAATTAGGGGTTACAAAATCCAAAGGGTTTTGATTTCAATTGTATTTCAGTTATAAATTATGTTGAGCAGGATGGACATCTTTAACCTGCAAAGGCTTCCTGTTTGCAGAAGAGCACTTAAAAAAAAACAATTTTATTATGGAAAATCTCAATCTGTTTATCCAGATCTTTTAAAATCTCATTTAGTAAAGTTTTATAGATTTATTTCTTCGTCAGGAAATTTCTGTACATTTCTAGATATGTTTATTTGCAGGCATTTTATATTTTATATACTTTGATAATGTTGAATAGGAATATATTTATTTATTTATATTTATTTATTATTTGAGATAAAATCTCACAGCCCAGGCTGGCTTGGAACTCACTATGTAGCTGAGGCTGGCCTTGAACTCCCAATCCTCCTAATTCAGCTTCCCAAGTGCTGGGATTGCAGACATGTGCCACCACACCTGATGGAGAATAGGAATTTTTAAACTATTGGGTGGTGTTAATCTGTTTTGGCTGTTATAATAAAGCATCATGGAGTAGTGACTTAGAAACAACAAATGTTTATTTCTGACAGTTCTGAAGGCTGGGAAGTCCAAGACCAAGGTGCCAGCAGATTCAGTGTCTGGCAGGGGGCTTGTTTTTGGTGTGTGCCTTCTCGCTGAGTCCTTACAGGGTGGAAAGGCAAGGCAATTGTCTGGGGCCTCTTTTAGGAGGGCTGTGCTATGCTACTGGTATTTCAGATACCAGCAGGGCCGCCCGTGGTGGACAGGCTTCAGCTGAACTTCCAGACTAAGATAGACTAGGGAGAAGGACTGGGCAGCCCACTCCTGAAACAACTGTTGTTCATTGTTATTAGATGTTGTAGACTCACAGGGACCCCACGAACAACAGAACAAAACACTCCCTGAAACTGTGCCATGCCCAGCACTATGTCAGTGTTTCTCTGCTATTCATAGGGTTTTCAGTAGCTGTTGTTTTGGGAGTGGACTGCCAGATCCTTCTCCCTAGCCTACAGCACCAAGTTTTCCCAAATGGTCTCCCATCCAAGGACTAACCAGGCGTGACCTTACTTAGCTTCCAGGATCAGATGAGATTGGATGCCACAGTGGTATGGCTGTAGACCCTAAAACAATTAGTCATTGAAAACCTTATGAATAGCAGAGAAACACTGTCAAATATAGTGCTGGAAAATGAGCCCCCTAGACGGGAAGGCATTCAAGAAACAACTGGGAAAGAGCTGCCTCCTCAAAGTACAATTGATCTTTATGACATGAATGTAGTAAAGTCCTTGGGACCTCCATTTACTGATGTGGCACGACTCAAGATGAGAAGAAACATGCGTGGGGGCAGGGACTCTTATCTCCCTCTAGTGTCCGCACAGTGCTGCACACCCGAAGCCACAGCTCAGGTATCCCACTTCCTCACTCACACACACTCCCTGTCTGTGACATGGGGGTGGATTGTCCTTGGTGCAGCTCAGGGGGTCTACCGTACAAACTCCTGCTTCCTCTTTCCATGGCAGAGGAAGCTCCAGCCGCAGCCTGCCTACAGCCCCAGAGGGTCCCTTGAGGTCTCTCCCCAGCCCCTCCAAGGTCCTCCATATCTAGTCATTCACTTTGACTCCTTCCCCAGCCACCAGGGTCACAAAAATGTGGAGCATTGAAGGACCCAGAAGGTGCCAGACCTCACGTTGCCATCTGGCCAGGAAAGTTCTTGGCTGGGAACTGAGGCTGAGCCTGGATTTCTATTGAGCCTGCTTGGTGTGGCAATGGGCAGGGCTGAAGGTTCACTAATGGCAGGGAGGACTTCACTTCCTGAGCTCTACCAGGAAATGTCCACCATTTTGAGTGAGGGACTTCAAATTCCCCTCAGATTTCTTTGCTGGAAACATACATCTGAGTACTGTGCCTATTTTTCCTTTCTTTTCCTTTTCTTTTCTTTTATTTCTTCCTTCTTTGTTTCCTTCCTTCCTTTCTTCCTTCTTTCCTTCCTTCCTTCCTTCATTCCAGTACTGAGGGGTTGAACCCAGGGTGTTGGTCATGCTAGGCAAGTGCTGTGTTTCTGCACCCTCAGTCCTTTTTTTATTTTTTATTTTGAGACAGGATCTCGCTAAATTATGCTGCCTCTGGCCTTGAACTCATGATCCTCCTACCTCAACCTCTCTAGTGGCTTGGATTATAGGTGTGTACTACACGCCTGACTAGCTGAGCCTCTTTCTTTCCATGAGGAGAAGACCAAGTTGACCACAAGGCACCACCAAGACCACACTATATTATGGAAGCAGGAAAAGAGGCACAGAGAGGGAATGAAGTTACTCAGAGTCACACAGCCTGACAGGTCACACAGTGGCTGGACCAGTCTTCTTACTTCAATTCTGACATTCTCCACTAAGCCCTCTTCATGTGTGCCCCACCCCAGACCAACACCTTCACCCCTTTCTGGGCTGCCCTGTGTTCATCCTCAGTTCTCTTCTCATCCTTAGGAGAATGGCAATGCTCAGAGTGTCCCTAGTCCCAGGTCTCTCTGTACCCACCCCTGCTCTCACACCTAACCCTGCCTCTCATACGGTGTGGACAAAAGCAGATCTGAAACCTGTCAGCAAATTTCATGACTGCAAGTGGGTTCACCTTTCTAAGCCTCAGTTTCTTCTTTCATAAAATGGGCATAATAATTTTATCTCCTTCATAGGAATTGTTTTTATTTCCTGAAAAATATATACAAACAAAATAAACAAAAAGTCCAAAACCAATAACCACTAGCCCCTCCGTCCGGCCTCTTGGACTCCCTCAAGAGTCCTCCCTCCAGGATTTTGAACCCCTTCTCTGGATTCGGGGATTTGGGGTTTCTTTTAGAAGGAGGACCATGGCTGTGCTTGTGTGTCTGTATGAGACTAAGGATTAGCTTTAGAAGTGCTTTCTTTGGATTGGGTCCAAAAAGAAAAAAGTTCTTTCTTTGGGAAACACTGCTGATATAACCCCAGAACCTCTGAGAAGATACTGGAAAACCTAAGATGCTAAGAAAAAGAGATGAGAGATGACCAGGGGGTATTTTTGAGGGAATCTGGTCCTCCACTGATATTTTTCCTGAGGACAGTCTCAGCCATGCCTTACTCATGGTCAGATTACCACCCTAAAATTCACCTTTTTGCATAAGCTGGTCTGAGTTGGCTTTCTGGAATTTTCTACCAGGAGTTTCTAGTAATACAGAGATCTGAAAGCAAGGCATTCCATCTCCTAAAGTGTAAAAGGAACTAGTTTGAGGTCAAGTGGAAACAGGGAGGATCCCTGCATTCCAGGAAGAGAGCAAGCTCCTCACTGGGTAGTGAGTCATTGGCTTGTGCACCCTTGACCCCAGACCATTTGTGTACCAGGCCCAGAGTCTGGAGGGTTAGTGAGCAAATGCTGGTACTATGGAGAATGTTGACTATTCCTTCCCCTAGCTTTTTATTATGAACCTTTTAAATGTACACAAAAAATCAAAAGAACAGAATAATGACACTTACATACCTATAACTGGGCTGGGATTTAGCTCAGTTGGTAGAGCACTGCTTTACAGTCTCTGAGGTCCCAAGTTTGATTCCCAGCACTGCAAAAATGAGAGAAGGATGTGGCAATCCACTCCTGAGGCAATCCCGAAACAATGAGCCATTGAAAACCCTTTAAGGGTAGCTATGAGTCAATGGCACCTAACAACAACAACAACAACAACAACAACAACAACAACATACCTATAACTGAATTTAATAATTTAATTATGACTATTTTGACTTATATACTTCAATAGCTGTTGAAATGTTCTAAATTTTCAGACAGCATGTCTCCTTTGCCTAAATACATCAGTCTGCAAATTCTAAGAATAAGGGCATTCTCCAGCATACCAAAAAACCCAATCATATCTAAGAAATTGACAATAAATGCTACATGTCATCTAACAGCCAGGTCATCCTTTGTTTCCCTCTTTGTCTCCAAAATACATTTGTAGTTGGTTTTTGATATTTCCTAAAAGTTTATTATAAAATAAATCTTACAGATGAAAGAATGCAATCAACACCCTTTATCTTTTGAAAAAAAGCAGCTTCCGAACCTATAAATTTAGAATAGAACGTGGACCTCACTGCTCCAGCAGGTAACCCCTGTCTTGGACTTTCTGTCAATCATTCTCATGTTTTCCTTTAAAGTTTTATTTTTTTTTAATGGCTTGTTCAGGTGTTCATGTTTTTGAACTTTAGGTAAGCCCAATCAAGGCATAAATGTTCTTTTGAGTTTTGCTCAGTACTGTGGATGATGATGATGATGATGATGATGATGATGATGATGATGATTATAATAAATCCATCGAATAGCAGCTCCCTATTTTACCTCTCCAGCCCCTGGAAATCACCAGTATACTTTAAAAAATCAGTACTGAGGGGTTGAATCCAGGGTCTTGCACATACTAGGCAAGTGCTCTATTACTGAGCCATGCCTTCTTTATTTTTAATTTTAAGACATGATTTTGCTGAATTGCACAGGTAGCTTTCAGGCTTAAACTTGAAACCCCCTGCCTCAGCCTCCTGAGTTGCTGAGATTACAGATGTGGCCCCTGGCCACCATTCTAATTTCTGCTTCTATGAATTTGACTACTTTAGATACTTCCAATAAGTAGAATCATGCAGTATTTATCCTTCTGTGACTAATTTGTTTCCCTTAGCATAATGTTTACAATGTAGGGTGATAGGGATACTGATAGCTGATCTTTGGCTCACTGATTTTTCTAATGAAGACTGTTCCTTAGCCCATGCTAAGTGACCTTGTGGACTTTATCCCATGATCTGCTGAATCAAATTAAGAAAATTCTTTTATTTCTAGCTAGCTAAGAAAGGATGCTGAATTTTATTAAATGCTCTTTCTGTATCAATTGAGATAAATATATGGATTTTCTTTTCAGTCTGTCATTGTGTGAATTATGTTGATCAAATTTCTATGGTATCATCTCATATCATTTATTACTGTGCCTCAGGAAAGCAGAAAGCTTTGAACCAATATAGCCCAGCCAAAAACAGACAAGGAATGGAGAGCAAGAAGCATTTCACCTAAATACATTTTAGGGAATATGTATACCCGTAAAAATTATTAGGTTACAGAATTTCTTCCACTAAAAATAAAAGATTTTATTGAGAAAATAAGGTTGGAGTAGAACATTCTAAACTTTTACAGCCTCAAAAGTAACACATCAAACAAACCAAGCTCAAATCCAACAAAAACACTACCACGGTTTTAAACATCTTTACATCTTAATGAAAAAATTCTATGTAAATGTAGTACTTTACCTTGACAAAAGATGGAGAATTTGCTTGATGATGTGGATGCGGTGAAACACTGTGGCTTTTGAGGTATGGCCAAAAAGGTGGAATGAAAGACATCATTCTTAGGACCAAAGAGGTCATTTTCCCGTTCCTTTGACTTCTGTGCTGGCTTAAGATAGCAATCTTCTTTGTTGCTCTCTCATTCCTTCCTTTCATGAGGAAGCTGTATGGCTAATTGGAGGTGGAGGGCTGGGAATGGTGGTGCACTCTTGTCATCCCTGTCCTGGGAAGGCTGAGGGAGGGGGATCTCAAGTTTGAGGCCAGCCATAGGCTACATTGAAAGACCTTTTCTCAAAACAAAACAAAACAAAACAAGAAAAACACAATGGAAGTTCTACCTGATGTTCTTTGGCACTAAAATCTTGATCGTGTCATCTTCATTTAGGGAAAATTTAACTTGTTCCTTTCTGATTGAGATAGCTTTTTTTTTTCCCCCCTCTCCTTGCCTAATTGCTCTGGTTAAAATTTTCAGAACTCTGTTGAATAGAAGTGGCAAGCGGGGTATCTTTGCTTGTTCATCACTATAGAGAAAAAGCTTTGGTTTTTCACCACTGAGTAAGATATTAGTTGTGGGCTTGTCATATATGGCCTTTATTGAGTTAAATTCTTTCTATACCTAGTTTGTTGAGAGGTTTTAATCATCAAAGAATGTTGAATTTTCTCAGATTCTTTTTCTTTGTCTATTGAAATGATCATGTAATTTTTCTCCATTCTGTTAATGTGAATGCATGCCATTAACTAATTTGCATGTGTTCAGCCATCCTTGAATCCATTGATTTCGCCTCCTCCACCTCCCTTCTCTTTGATTATGGTGTATGATTCTTTTAGTATATTGTTGAATTTGGCTTGCTAATATTTTGTTGAGAAGTTCTGAGTCTATATTCATTAAGGAGATTGAGCTGGAATATTCTCTTTCTTTTTTTCTTTTCCTTTTTTTTTTTTCTCTCAGTACTACAGGGTTGAACCCAAATTTTCACGCATACTTTGCAAGTGCTCTACCACTGGGCTGCACCTCCAGCCCTACTTTTATTTTTTTATCTTGAGACAAGGTCTTGCTAAATTACCCAGGCTGCCTTTGGCCTCGAACTCATGATCCTCCTGCCTCTGCCTCCCGAATTGCTGGGATTATAGGCATGTACCACTGCTGCTGACTGAGCTGTAATTTTCTTTTCATGGAGTATCTTTGTTGGGGTTTTGTGTGAGGGTAATGCTGGCCTTATAAAATGAGTTTGGAATTATTCCCCTTCTTTAATTTCTTGGAAAGATTTAGGGAAAGGTGAACATTAATTCTTTAAATGTCTGGCAGAATTCACCAGTGAAGTGGTCTGGTCCTGGAATTTTTTTTGTTGAGAGGTTTTAAAAATTACTATTACTATTGTTGTTGTTGTTGTTGTTGTTGTTATTATTATTATTTGCGGTACTGGGCGTTGAACCCAGGGCCTTGTGCCTGCATGCTTTGCAAGTGCTGGACCACTGAGCTGCACCCCCAGCACTTTTTTTTTTTTTTTTTACTTTTTGAGACAGGGTCTTGCTAAATTACGCAGACTGCCTCTGGTCTCAAACTTGCGATCCTCCCTCCTCCACCTCCCAAGTTGCTGGGATTACAGGCGTGCGCTACTATGCCTGGCGCCATTATTACTATTATTGATTCAATCTTACTAGTTGTATGTCTGTTTAGATTTTCACTTCATGACTCAGTTGGTAGATTGCATGTTTCTAGGGATTTATTCATATCTCCTGATTATCCAATTTGTTGACACAAATTTTTGGTAGCAAGTGCTTATGATCCTTTTTATATCTGTGGCATCAGTTGTAGTGTCTCCTTTTAAATTTTTTATTTTATTATTTTATTATTTACTTATCTTCATTATCAGTTAATCTAGTTAAATGTTGTTGTTATTAGGTGCCATCAAGTTGGGTCCAACTCATAGCAACCTTATGTATAACAGTATGAAACACTATTCAACACTGTGCCATGCATATGATCTTTTTTATATTTAAGCCCATTGTTTCAGCCACTATGTCAATCCGTCTAGTTAAGGATCTTCCTTTTTTTATTGACCCGCCACTCTCCCAAACATGATGTCCTTCTTCAGGGATCAGTCCCTCCTGACAACATGTCCAAAATACCTAAGATGCAGTTTAGCAATACTTGCTTCCAAGGAGCACTTTGGTTGCACTTCTTTTAGGGCGGATCTGTTGGTTCTTTTGGCAGTCTGTGGTTTAATCAATATTTATGCTCACACTGTAAGTTAAAAACATCAGTTCTTCTGTTTCCCTTATTCACTGCACACGTTTCACAAGTATATGATGCGACTGAAAATACCATAGCATGAATCAGATGCACCTTTATCTTCAATGTGACATCTTTACTTTTAAGCATTTTAAAGAAGTCTCTTATAACAGCTTTTCCCAATGCAATGCATTTTTTTATTTCTTAACTGCTGCTTCAGTGGGTATTGATTGTAGAACCAAATAAAGTAAAATCTTGGACAATGTCAATCTTTTCTCCATTTATAATGCAGTTACTTACTGGCCTAGTTGTAAGGAATTTTGTTTTGTTAATGTTGAGGCACAGTCCATACTGAAGGCTCTGCTCTTTGATTTTCATCAGTAAATGTTTCAAATTTTCCTTACTTTCAGCAAGCAAAGTGGTGTCATCTGCATAATGCAGGTTGTTCATAAATCTTTTTCCAATTCTGATGCCATGTTCTTCATAAATTCCAGCTTCTTGGATTATTTGCTTAGCATAGATATTGATGAGATATGGTGAAAGAACACACTTTTCCTGAGCTTAAACCAAGCAGTGTTTCCTATTCTGTTTAAATAATTGCCTCTTAGTCCCTATATAGATTCCTCATGAGTATACTTAAGTGCTCTGGTATTCCCTCTTTTTGCATGACCCCCCCCCCATGCTAATCTCCCTCCTCCTCACCAATGGTCTTCCTTCTGTTGGCATGCTTTGTTTGTGTGTATGAGTGAGGGTATTTATATTTAGGTCCAGATTCTGCCTTGATAGCAAACTGTGGTATTTCTCTTTCTCTCCCCCCATTATCGTTTCTTATTGCTCCATGGAAATAGGGGCATTTTTTTTTCTGGCTCCTCTGTTCTATTCCAGACCAATGACTTTTTCATTGTAAATACATTTTTCACTAACATAAATGGCAACTATTCACATGGAATTCACCAGATGGAATGTGTTGTTGTTGTTAGGTGTTGTTGAGTTGGTATCTGACTCATAGCAACACTATGCACAACAGGCAAAACAGTATTGTTAGTGCTTCTCTGCTATTCATAGGGTTTTCGATTGCAGATTATTTTTGGGGGGTTGGGAGTGGATTTCTGGGTCCTTCCCCCAAGTCTACAGGACTTGGTGTTCCCAGGTGGTCTCCGATCTAAGTACTAACCAGGACTGACTCTGCTTAGCTTCCGAGAACTGATGGGATTGAATGCCACAGTGCTATGGCTGCAGGCAGATGGAACATACAGGAACCAAATTGACTACATTTGTGGAAAGGGACAATGGAAAAGGCCACTTACAAGAAGTCAGAGCGGGACCATGATTGTGGATCAGACCATCAACTGGTCATATGCAGGTTCAAACTGAAACGGAAGAAACTGAAGAAACTTAGAGCAAGTGTATGAGAGCCAAGATATGACCTTGAGTATATTTTGCTTATGTTCGGAGACCACTTCAAGAACAGATTTGATGTGGTAGACAGTAATGATAGAAGACCAGATGAGTTGTGGAATGATATCAAAGACATCATTCATGAAGAAAGCAAAGGGTTATTTAAAAGACATGAGAAAAAGAGCAAACTACATGTCGAAAGAGATTCCGAAAGTTGCCCTTGAACATTGAGCAGCTAAAGTAAAAGGAAGACGTGGCAAAGTTAAAGGACTAAGCAAGATTACAAAGGGCAGCTCAAAAAGATAAAATCCAATATTATAATGGCATGTGCAAAGAGCTGGAGGTAGAAAACCAAAAGGGAAGATAACACTCTCTTTTTCTCCAGCTTAAAGAATTGAAGAAAAAAATCTAGCTAAATAATTGCCTATTTTGTCTTTTAAAAAATTTTTTTAAAAAGCCAATTCTTAGTTTTGTTGATTTTTTCTCTATTGTTTTTCTATTTTATTTATTTCTGCTCTAATCTTTATTATTTTTTCTTTTACTAAGTTTAGACTTCATTTTATTCTTCTTTTTTCCCATTCCTTGAGGTGTAAAACTAAGATTTTTATTTGATTTGTGGTCCTGGGGGTTGAACCCAGAGCTTTCCTCATGCTAGGTAAGCTCTGTAGCAGTGAGATACATCCCCAGCCTGAGATCTTCTTTTTTGATGTAAATGGTTATCACAATAAACTTTCCTCAGCACTGTATTTGCTGCACCCTACAAGCTTTGGGATTTTATATTGTAACTTTAATTTGTCTCAAGATATTTTCTAGTTTCTCTTTTTATTTATACTTTGGACTGTCTGTTGGTTGCTCAAAGGTGTGTGGCTTACTTTTCATGTATTTGTGAATTTTCCATTTCTTTTTTTTGCTATTGCTTTCTAGTGTTATTCCATTGTGGTTGAAATAGTTTCTAGTTATGATTTCAGTTTTCTTGTTTTGTGACCTAATATTCCCTATGCTGTGGAATATTCTGTATTTGTGAAAGAAAGGTATATTCTGTGTCAACTGGCATGTTCTGTATATATCTATAAAGTTCAAGCTCTCTGTTTATTGTCATTCTGTGTGGATGTTCTATCTATCATTGAAAGTAGGTTACTGAAGTTTCCTACTGTTATTGTGTTGCTATATATTTCTCCCTTTAGATCTGTCAATGTGTTTTTGTATATTTAGATGCTCTGATATTTAGTGCATATATATTTATAGTTGTAATATCTCCCTGGTAAATTGATATTTTTATCATCATATAATGACCTTCTTTTTCTTTTGTGACAGTTTTTGACTTAAAGTCTATTTTTTTCTGACATAAGTAATAGTAACCCTCACTCTCTTTTGGTGACCCAAATAGCATGGAATCTCTTTTTTCTATTTCTATTCACTTTTGGCCTGCATGTCCTTAAATCTGAAGTGAGTCTCTTCTAGAGAGCATGGAGTTGGAGATCTTTTTTTAAATCCATTTAACCACTACCTATGAGAAAAGGATGTAGCAATCCATTCCCAAAGCAATCCTGAAACAATCAGCCATTGAAAACCCTATGAGGGTCATTATGAATTGGACCTGACTTGAGGGCATCTAACAACAACAACAACAATAACAACCACTATCTATATTTTGATTGTGGAGTTTAATCCATTTATATTTAAGTTAATCAGTAACAGGAAAAGACTTCTTATGCCATTTTGTTTAGTGTATGCTTTGTGGTTCTTTTGTCCCTCTTTTCTTTTCTTTCTGCCTTTCTTTGTGATTCATTGATTTTGTTATTTTCTTCTCAGAGACAAGGTCTTGTTATGTAGCCCAACCTGGCCTACAATTCACTATGCAGCTCAGGCTGGCATTAAAGTGATAATCCTTATGCCTCTATTTCCTGTCAATGATTGTCTTTATAATGGTATGCTTTCATTCTTTCCTCTTATTCTTTTATGTAACTTCTACAGGCATTTTCCTTGTGGTTACCATAAGGCTTATGTACAACATCATAGGTTATAATAGTGTATTAAAAGCAGATAATAACTTTAATCACATACCAAAGCTATGCTTTTGTTATTGATGTTATTGATATTTACTTCTTTTTATATTATGTATCCATTAGCATATTTTATGGATTTAATTAATTTAATACTTTTGTCTCTTATGTAACATTCTGGAAGAGGTAATAGGGTAGGGACAGAGAAAGTATACACAAAACCAGTGGTGTCTTGGTGTTAAGGGAGGAGTTTGACTACAATAAAAAAAATCTTGTGGAAATGTTTTGAAGTGATAGAATGCTTCTATATCTTAACTGTGGTTGTAGTTACAGAAATCAGTGTGTGTTAAAATTTATAGACTGGACACCAAATGAATAAATTTTACTTTATGTACCATACATATGTGTTAGTATTAGAGGAAAAGAACCAGTAAGATCTATATCTATGTCCCCCTCTCTCCCCCCTCTCGTGTGTGTGTGTGTGTGTGTGTGTGTGTGTGTGTGTGTGTGTGTATACTTTATGGAATTGGTACTGGCAAGTCTAAAATCTGTGCAGCAGGCTGGCCGACTAAAAATTCAGGTCAGATTTGATGTTACAATCTTGAGGCAGAATTGCACAGAGTTATTGTTGCTGTTAGGTGTAGTTTAGTTGAGTCCAACTCATAGTGACTCTGTGTACAACAGAATGAAACACTCCCCTATTCTGTGTTAAGCACACAATCTTTTTTATATTTAAGCCCATTATTGCAACCACTGTATCAATCCATCTAGTTGAGGGTCTTCCTTTTATTTGTTGACCTGCCACTCTTCCAAACATGACGTCCTTTTCCAGGGATTGGTTTCTCCCGACTACATGTCCAAAATATGTAAGATGCAGTCTAACCATCCTTGCTTTCAAGGAGCACTCTGCACTTCTTCTAGGACACATCTATTGGTTCTTTTGGCAGTCCATGGTATTCAATATTTGTCTCCAGTATCATAATTCAAAAGCATCAATTCTTCTGTCTCCCTTATTTAATGTCCAGTGTTCACAATCATATGATGTGACTGAAAATACCATGCCCTGAATCATGTGCACCTTCATCTTCAGTGTGACATCTTTACTTTTCAACACTTTAAAGAGGTCTTTTGCAACAGCTTTTCCCAATGCAATGTATCTTTTGATCTCTTGACTGCTGTTTCTGTGCATATTGATTGTAGAACCAAATAAAACAAAATTTTGGACAACTTCAATCTGTTCTCCATTTATAATGAAGTTGCTTACTGGCCCAGTTGTAAGGATTTTTTTTTTTTTTTTTTTTTTTATGTTGAGGCACAATCCATACTGAAGGCTGTGTTCTTTGACCTTCATCAGTAGATGTTTCAAATCCTCTACACATTCAGCAAGCAGAGTTGTGTCATCTGCATAGTGCAGGTTGTTAATGAGTCTTCCTTCAATCATGATATCACATTCTTCTTCATAAAGTCCAGCTTCTTGGATTATTTGCTCACCATAGAGATCGAAGAGGTGCAGTGAAAAGATGTAGCCTTGATGCACACTCTTCTTGATTTTAAACCAAGCAGTATTTCCTTGTTTTGTTTGAACAACTGCCTCCTTGTCCATGTATAGATTCCTAATGAATACAATAAAGTGCCCTTGTATTCCCATTCTTTACAATGTTATCCATAATTTATTATCATCCACACAGTCAAATGCTTTTGCAGAGTCAATAAAACATAGTTAGATATCTTTTTTAATATTCTCTGCTTTTGGCTAATATCTATCAGCCATCAGCAATGCTGTCCCTGGTTCCACACCTTCTTCTGAATCTGGCTTGATTTTCGTGCAGTTCCCTGTCAATATACTGCTGCAGTTGCTTTTGAATGATCTTTAGCAAAATTATACTTGCATGTGATATTAATGTGTAGGGTAGCAGGCTGTAAAACCTGACAGAGGTTGTATAGTGCAGTCTTGAGAATTTTTTCTCCTCTGGAAACCTCTGTCTTTGCTCTTAAGGTTTTCAACTGATTGGATAAGGCCCACACACATTGTGGAGGTCAATCTGACTCAAAGTCTACAGTTTAAATGTGAATCACATCTGAAAAAACATCTTCACAGCAACATCTAGACTGAGTTATGACTAAACAATGGAGCACCATTACCCAGGCAAGTTGATACAAAAAATTAACCATCACACTATATCTTAAAATTTTCAGTTAATAAGCAAAAGGCTTAAAAGCTGCAATAGAAAAGTAAGCAAAGAACATGACAAGATAGATCATAGTAGAGGTAGATAACTTTCTTTGATATTAATTTTCTTAAGAAAATGTGAAAATGTGTGCCATCTCATTAATAATTTAAGAAATATAGACAGTAATATCATTTTACCTGAGTAAACAGCATCTGTGTGTATATACATAAATGTGTGAATAATTGTGTCTATTTTTGAAATTTCTGTGCTATTCTAATGTTTGTATAATGTTCCTACTATAACAGTTTTTGAGTTAATGCTATTTTACAGCATAATTGATATCTTTGGAACAATGACTCTTTGGTATTCTAATCGATGAATATTTTACTATTCATCCCCCACTTTTATTGTTCTTGAGTATAATTTTAGAATCCTAGAAACTCCTAAATGACTCTGAGGGATTTTGATTGATGTATCATTAATTTTTTTTTTTTTTGTAAACTGGAGAATATTTAATCCCTTCCAAAAAACACATCTGGAAATGAAGGGAACAACAGGAAAGTCATCTACCTATAGTAGAAGGATGTTGCTGGCTTCATGTTCTTATTCCTGGAATCCCAAGGCTTGATTTTGTAAGGAATTATTTGTCCTTTGATGATCCCAGCTACTCAGAAATAAATTACAACCATCTGTAAAGGAGTTCTGCCTGCCGAAGTTAGAAGGGAGCTCAGGAAGGAGAAAGGAGCATCATACTGCAATAAGCTGATCAAAGAGCTGGGAACAGCATCCCAGGCGGATAGGTTTCTCTGATGCTCAGCCCATAAAAATAGGGCTGGCCCACGGAATCTACCAGTCAGTCTATGTTTAGCTACAGCTTCAGTGTTCTTTACTGTCCTCAGTCAAAGCCCTTGTGAGCAAAGCCCTAGACACCTCTTTCAAGCTCCTGGCTGGTTGGTTTCATCATTATCCTGTTTGTTTTATATCTTACTGTATGCCTCTGACAGAATGATCATCTGGGGAAGGATGTCAGTCACCTGGAGGCCTTGCAGTTCATGCCATTTTCCTGTCCCATGAGGCACGTGGATCTGGTAGGAGCCCTCAGAGGGCTTGCCATCATGCACGACATTGGCAATGGGGTCATTTGTGGTGTTCTTGTGGACTGATTATACTTCTTCAGATTAGTATTCTCTCAGATCCACATTTGTGATAGGGAAGTTGACAATCATTGGATTCTTCTCTACAAAGAAGTTGTTCTTAGTGAATCTCTTGATACAAAAGATTAGATATATGGAAGCAACTTGGTGAGCCGGAAGCACGTCAGAAAGTTCTACTTGTAGGTCTTATATTCCTTCTCAGTGACATCATTGAATTTGCCTAGAATGTTGAAGAGAGGCACCTGGGGGATAAGAAGCTGCTCCTTTTCATCCTTGTAGAGTAGGAAGGTCCAGTGCCAGGTACATGAATGTGGATTCTACCATTGTCTCCTGGTGCTCATCATTATGGAGCAGCTGCTCTTTCTCCTCCATTGGCAGAGCAGGTGGAGAAGCCTTTTAGGGAAGATCCTCATGGACCCCTGGAAAACATGGGTCACAATAGCTTGTTTGGTGATCTGAAAAGTCTTCTTGCTGCAAGGGACAACAGCCTGAAGCATCTCATGGGGAGAGGCACGTGCCTTGAAATTTCAAGGGTTCCAGAGTTTTCTCATTGGTTCTCTAAAACGCTCTACCAAAAGAACATGATATCCCTTGGAGGGCGCTTGATGTTCTTATAATTGTCATCTTCTAGGAAGTGGTTCTGGAGAGGAAGAACACTAGATAGAGCCTGAAGGACAGCATTGGCATAGTTGTTGGCTTTTATGCTATTCAGTCCCAGCAAACAGGCAGGTAAGTGTATCATCATATGCCTGGGGCAATTTGTCTTGCTGGTCCAAGTTTGAAATTTGCTGCTTTGTGAAACTGAGCTTCTGCACATAGGTGATATCCTCCAGGAAGGAAGTGATGATTGATCTCACAGTTGTCTGGAAGGCAGTAAAAAGTGAGGGTGTGGAAGATGAGGAAGACATGGTGGCTGAAGCAGACACTGTGAATGTAGGCATGAGACTTCAAACCCCAGGCTTGAAAGTCCTTGCCGTGCACCAGACAGGCATATGCACTGATATGGGAGAGGGAGACAGAACAGTTTCCCAAACGCCAAGTCCAGCACACTCCTGTTAATGGTACCCAAGTATAGGCAGTTGTGGCTTCTCCAGTCCTCAGAATGCAAGCGGCCATTTTGTGCTCACGTCTCTGTTCAGACTTGGAGTCCTCTTTGGCCTTGCATTCCCAATTCACCTGCACTGCCAGGACAGCAGGGACCTCACTTGCACTCACTGGCTCAGCCTCCGGCTTCCTGAGCACTGGGCTGCTATGTGAGTTTGGCACTTCAGGCTCAGGCTCCTGATCTTGCTCCTGCTTGATGCAACCCAAGCTGCCCTGTGATTCGCACTCACACTTCACACGAAACTGCCACTTAGACAGGCTGGACATCGCTACTGACCTATTATTAAATTATTGATTTATTCAGAGAGATAAGGCCTTTTTACATTTTTGAGGTTTATGTCCAAGAGTGGTCAACTTTCCAGTGGTGTACTTTTACACATTTATTTCAGATTATTTACTTTACATATGAGATGCGATAAAAAAAAAATGGTAAATGTTTCAATTAAGAAAATTTGTTATAGTAAAAGACACATTGCCATTAATCTGCCTTAAAATCTTCCCCTTGGGTTTGAACACAAGGATCCCATCTTTCCCGCCACTTTCTGAAGAAGTTCTGGAAGTCCTCTTTTGGGACTATCTTGAGTTACCCTGTTGGGGCTGCTTTGATCTCCAGAATCACTTTGAAACAATTACATTTCATGGTCATTTCTTTGGGGAGAGCCAGGAGTCACATGGTGCCAGATCTGGGGAGTAAGGTGGATGAGGACAGACTGTAATGTTTTTATTTGACAGAAATTGCTGTACAAAAAGTGACGTGTGATATGGAGTATTGTTGTGGTGGAGGATGAAACTAAGCCATTCATGAAAGAAGACCTCCAGAACTGCTTCATAAAATGGCACGAATGTTGGGACAAGTGTGTTCAAAGCCAGGGGGAGGATTTTCAAGGGGATTAATGGCAATGTATCTTTTACTGTAATCATTTTTTACAAAATTTTTGAACATTCATCATATTTTTTTACCATACTCATATAATCCTAAATATTATATAATCTTTCTAATTTTTATCATGATTCTATAACCATGTTCCTGAATTCTGTCTTTGTTGTTAGGTGGCATTGAGTTGGTGTCCAACTCATAGTGACCCTATGTACAAGAGGTGAAACATTATTGTCAGTGCTTCTCTGCTATTCATAGGGTTTTCAATGGCTGATTGTTTTTTGGGAGTGCACTGCTGGGTCTTTCTCCCAAACCTACAACACCTAGTGTTCCCAGGCAGTCTCCCATCCAAGTACTAACCAGGCCTCACCCTGCTTAGCATCCAAGACCTGATGGGATTGGATGCCACAGTGGCACGGCTGCAGGCAAATTCTCTCTTTAGTTGTGTTATTTTTTACTTGACTTATTTGACTTTTCATTTTGAAGACAACATTTTCAGTTTATATTCTTAATTACCCATTCAATAAAACATCAGTTGCCATATTAACATTAAATGAACTGTATAAATGTAATCCATTAGCACAGAAAACCTGAAATGTATATATCTAAAAGTCACTCTTTCTCACAGTATTTAAAATATAGCATCTCTGCTGGCACACTTGAAAACCACCAAGTGTTAGCCAGGAAATGTGGGTCTGGGGGTCCGGTTTTATGGGAGGGATCACGGTAGCTGGCAGCAAACCTTGGTCCTTAGGCATGTTTATAAAATGATTTAGAAATGGACCCAGAAGGGAATTTAGAGGGTAGTTAATTACTTAGAGTCGGAAAAGAGGAGAGGGCACGGAGAGTTATGGCCCATAGGCTTGGGCCCAGGAGGCTGAGGATTTAGGCCAGCATGAGGAGAAGGGAGAGGGAAGGATAAAGAGAGAGTGAGCAGGCAGGTCCAGCAAAGGTTCATGATCAGCTGACTGTGCACTTGTAAGCGGTCAGGAAGGATGTAGGGCCAGCAATGAGGCTGTGGGCACCTCTGAACATCGGTGAACACTGTAGACATCTGTGGATTTCTGCAGGTTGCTCTGGACATTGCTGAGAACTATAGACATTGCTGAGAGCTGTGGGCACTGCAAACTGTGGACATTGTGGAAATCTGGACACTGGTGAGAATTACAGACATTGCTGAGAACTATGGGCAACCAGATGCTATGTTGAGAGGAGGGGCTTTGGAAGTCCCTCTCTCATTAAGGGGACAGATATCCCTCCCCTCTTTCTTTGGTCTTTTCTTCAGGTGTGTCATATTTCTCTCACACTTCTGCATAAGCTGGCCTTCTGAGGCCTGGTTTGCCTGTTTATTGGAAGAGGGGTCCTGCCTCAAATGAGAACCCCCTTTCCTAGCCTGCACATGGAGGCACCAGTGGCCTTCATATGTAAAGTGAGTTCTGGTTATAGATGGGCCCATGTGTAAAGGTGCAAGTGGTTACAGATGAGGTCATTTGCAAAAGAGTATTATCTCCTAACAATCCTGTTTGCAAAAGATATTATCTACCAAGGAAGGACTGACCACCAGATGAGGGGCTGACCACTTTATCATGGAGAAGGCTCTCATTGATATTCATGTCTCAAAAGGTGCCGAGGAAGCAGATGGCTGCAGAGGCCCCTTTCTTCCCTTTCTTCCTCCCTACCATCCCCTATCATTAAGCATTTTATTACCCTACTTTTCATAGGTACACCCCCACCCTACTGCATTTTATCCTTGACATTCATCCAGCATTTTTCTTTTCTTCTCTTTTCTTCTTTCTTTTTTCTTTTTTTTTTTTTTCCGGCAAATACACTTATATCTCAACACAAAACATTGACAATACTCATTTGTTCAACAAGGAAATCACAGAATACTTTGAACCTACAGCTTTGCTCCCAAAGTATGGCATAGGCTAAATGACAGAGAAAGAGCAATCAGTGGCCTTTATTGATGTAGCCAGAATGCTCCTGAGAGTCCATAACACAATTTGCTGATGTAGTCCTGAAGAAAGTTTCAACAGATTTTGCAGGCAAGCATCAGAGAGTAAGTCTTCGATCAATAATTTTTCTATTTACTTCTGCCACAGTGACTGCAAACACGAAAGCCTTTTCATCAGAGAGGTTAGCATAGGTGTCAACTTCCTCTTCCTGTTTCTCTCTTTCTCTGTCATGTTTTTTGGCAGACACACTTTTAGGTCTGTCTCTTCCTCATCAGATATGCTTTGAAGGACTGTTACTTCAAGATCTCTTCCTGTTTCTAAATCCTTATGTACTATCATTTATCTTCTATCTCTTCTCTCTGTTTGCCTCTTCTTGGCCTTGAGTTTTTTTTTCTTTCTTTTTGTGGTACTGTGGGTTGAACCCAGGGCCTTGTGCTTGCATGCATGTTCTGCAAATTCTATACCACTGAGCTGCACCCTCAGCCCATGGTGTTTTTTTTTTTTTTTTTTTTTTTGTTGTTTTTACTGTTTGACACAGGGTCTCGCTAAATTATGCAGACTGCCTCTGATCTCGAACTTGCAATCCTCCTGCGTCCGCCTCCTGAGCTGCTGGGATTACAGGCGTGCGCTACTGTGCCCGGCTCTATGCTTGTTTTCTGTAAAAGAGTAGTGATTTCTCTCAGTATTTTTCATTTAAAAGTTTTCTGCTAATAAATATGTAAGGAGGGCATGATTTACATGCAAAA
This sequence comes from Pedetes capensis, assembly GCA_007922755.1. Classification (NCBI taxonomy): domain Eukaryota; kingdom Metazoa; phylum Chordata; class Mammalia; order Rodentia; family Pedetidae; genus Pedetes; species Pedetes capensis. The sequence continues at coordinate 139,292 of VMDO01002039.1, forward strand.
GAAACCTGTTGGTTGCATCAGGGACATGATTTGGTGGCCATCTTCATTTCCTTGGCTTGAGTAGCAGACAGGTTCCTCTCCTTCTGCATCTGGGGTACATGGGCTGTCCTCATCTCAGCCTCCTGAGTAGCTGGCACTACAGGTGTGTTCTACCATGCCTGGCTTATTTTTTCCAGTTTTATTACTCTCAGATGTTCTCAATTTACTCATCCGCTTCTTTTCCTTTCTGTTTGCGGAATTCCTTTTAGCATTTGTTATGAAAACAAGTGTGTTGTTGAATTCTCTGTTTCTGTTTCTGTGGGGAAGTCATCTGTCTATTTTTCAAGTACAGTTTTCAAGGGTAAGTATCCCTGGTTTGCAGATTTTTTATTTAAACATCTTGAATATGTCATCTAACTCTTCTGACCTATACATTTTCAGCTGGGAAGTTTGCTGTTAGTGGTAGTGTAACTCCCTTATGTGTTATTTGCTTCTCTTCTCTTGTATCATCAGGATCCTTTTGTCTTTAATCTTTGAAATTTGGGTTATGTCATGGGGTAATCTTTTTCTTCTCATGAGGTAATCTTGTTTGTACTTAACGGAGTTGAAGATTTTTGACCTAACTATACCTGGATACATATATCTTTCTCCAGGTTTGGAAAGTTTTGCGGTATTATTTGATTAAATAACTTTCTACTCTTTCTCTCTACTCCCTCTTGAATACCAACAACTCATACACTTGCCGTTTTCATGCTGTCCCATGAATATCATGCACTTTCTTTTTTCCTTTCTATTCTTTTATTCTTTTTAATGGAATATGTTATTTTTAATCAGTCTTCGCATATTTAGAATAGAAAACGTCTTCACCAAGAATAAACTGCAGTCTACAGGGAGACACACACACATACTATGCAAATCCCCACAGTTAGTGACTATGAACCCTGGCTGTACAGCATAAGCAGTGGCCGCCAGGGCCCATGTCCCAGGGGTATTCTTTTTCTATTGTTGTTGTTGTTAGGTGCCTTCGAGTCGGTATCCGACTCATAGCGACCCTTATAGGGTTTTCAATGGCTGATTGTTCCGGGATTGCTTTGGTTGTGGATTGCCAGGCCCTTCTCCCTTTTTCTATTATGACTATATATTTTCAAATATTGTGTCTCTGAGTTCACAGATTCTTTTATCTGCTTGATCATTTTGTTATAGATGGTTTCTGCTGCATTTAAAAAAATGCATGAATTTAAAAAAAAATTTCATTCATGCATTTTTGGGCACCAGGATTTGTTTGATGTTTAAAATTATTATTTCAATCTCTCTGTTAAATTAATCTAATAAAGTTCTAAATTGCTTCTCTGCATTTTCTTGAAGTTCATTTAGCTTCCTTAAAGAGGTCGTTTGAATTCTTACAGAGATTATATATTCTGTCTATTTAGCTTTAATCCCTGGCACCTTATTTTGTCCAGTTGGCAATGTCATGCTTTCATCCTTGTTTTTGAATTTTATCCTGTGTCCATATCATGTATTACATAGTTACTTTTTCCAGTCTTTGCTGTGTGGCTATGCCTGGGAATGTCCTTCAATAGTAAGTTTACTCAGCAGTTCAGTGCAGGTCATCTGATGGGGTCCCTAAGCACATTGGACATAGTGGTGCTGGGGGTGCTGAGCCCATGACTCCATAGCCAGGACATGGCTTTTGAGCCTGGCTTGGCACCAGACTGGGATTCTATAGCCATGGGGACTGATACAGCCTTAGGAAGCAACAAAAGGCCTGAGATGCTGGGAACTGCCTGCTGCTGACGTCTGTCAAAACCCAAGGCAGCTGCAGCCAGCCAGCAGTGATAGGAGCTGGCACTCAGACCCAACTGGGAGAGACTGTATGTTCCCATCTGGCACTGTATCTAGAGATTCAGGCTACAAGTACTAGCCAGGTGTCAGAGCCACTAGGGTCTGATTGGTGCTGGGTTTTTCTGAGATGGGACTAGTACTGGGGTCTAAAGCAAAGCCTTATGTCTGTTCTCTCCTTCCCACAAGCAAGTGGAACCTCTTACACACTATGTTAGCGAGGGTGAGGGAGGAGTATATAGGTCACATAAAACTGCCCTTCCTCCTCCCTGGGTCTTTTCTTATCAAGTACACTGTGATCTCTTAGCTAGTTTCCTTAACTCTTCTGAAGATATTTTCATGTGTGGATAATTGTTCAAATTGCTTTTCTGCAGGATACAGTCATGTATCCCTGCTCTGCCATCCTCTCTCGGTAAGTCTTTTCTCCAGTTTCCTGTACTTTTAATATATTTATAACAGCTGATTTGAAGTCTTTCTGTAATAGTCGCTTCCCTGGGATGCCTTAAGGATCGTTTCTATGGATTGCTTCCTCTATCCTCTCTGCATGGGCAATATTTCTTCCTTCTTTGCCTATACTACAATTTTTTTCAATGAAATTGGACTTTTTACATAATATAATATGCCACATTTACAAATTAGTTTCTCTCCCGAGAGATTGTGGTTTTACCTGCTGATCATGTGTTTAGGAACTTTCCCAGGCTAATGTTGTAAAGTCAGAGTTTTAGCTCATGCACTGCCACCAAAGTCTCTTTCATTAATTTAGTTGCCAGCTAATGATTGGACAGGGAGGTTCTTAAGTGCTGTTAACCAGTGAGTCAACTGGACTTTTCAAGGGTGTGTGTGTGTGTGTGTGTGTGTTGAGGCATATTTTCAGTGTTCCAGCAGGCACTTTATACCTGTTTTTTGGCCTTCACTTTCTGCTCACATCGAACCTGAAATTCAGCCAGCAGTGAGTCATTACTATCTTCTCAGTTCTTTCCTTAGAGCATGTACACAATAACAGACAAATGCATGGCCCTATGCATGCATGTTGTCTTCTTGTTTCTGATCAATGTTACAGATTTTAAAAAACCCACAAGTGTCTCATTCTCCACTATTTTCTCGATTAACTCAAATTGCTCTCACAGTCTGAAGTACCTGCAAAGCCACATAGATGGCCTTTGGGATAGTGTTTTCTATACAGAACAATATCTGGGTCACATGAAATAAATACACACTCTGAGGGAGCAGCTTTTTCAGGGAGCTGCTATGGAATTGAAATTATGATGATATTCTTAGCCTGGTGCTTTTGAGGGAAGAGGAAGAAATCCTCTGCTGGAATGGTCACTAGGTTTACTCTTGGATGCAGTAATAGAGCTATTGGTTATCATTGCTTACATAAGTATGTTATAAAAACTAATCCAGTAAAAACTCACACTTTTACAGGAGTTATAGAACTCAAATAGTTATTTGGCCTAGGGTTTATATTTCAAACTGACTTCAAACTATACTTTTGATTTGAACAGCATGTATGTTTTGGCACATTTGTGGAGACATAAAGGAAGAAATTAAGGAGTAAAACAAATTGCACACTGTAAGCTTAAGTCCATGCTGCATACACACTTGCATTTTTCATCTAGAAAACCTAGAAAATATATTGCTCATAGCCCATTATTTTGCTTTGTCTCTGTGATGGAAGTTTTTAAGTTAATGTTTTAAAAGTGTAAATCAAATCAGCTCATATGTGGACACTGTTGGGAGGGGTGGAGTTTCAAATTTTCTGGATATGGAGTGAAAAGAGTGGAGTTTTCCAGTCCTGGTGCACAGCTTGGGAAAGACAATTGTCTCCCATTAGGCCAAATGTTGTTGTTAGATGCTGTGGAGTCATTGTCCGACTCACAGTGATCCTATGTACAACAGGTGAAATAGTATTGTTAATGTTTCTCTGCTATTCATAGTATCTTCAATGGCTGATAATTTTTCCGGAGTGGGTTGCCAGGTCTTTTTCCCAAACCTACAGCCACTGGTGTTCCCAGGCGGTCTCCCATCCAAGTACTAACCAACCCTGACCCTGCTGAGCTTCCAAGATCTGGTGGGATCACAGGCCACAGTGGTATGACTGCAGGCTTATGAGCCCAAAAGGCATCGTATAAAGCAAGAAGTATGAAGGGCCAAACCACCCCTGCAACACCCTGAAAAGAAGACAGCCTATGCCAACTATAGGAATTCCCCCCCAAGGTTATTTCGCAGCGTCCCTCCATGGGGTGTGTAGGGGGCTAGTAAACAGCTAGTACTGCCGGGTCAGGCTAACTGCACTTCTGCTCTCTAGCCCTGGGAACCACAGCTCCCCCAACTGGTAGTTCGCTGCCAGAGCTGATATAAACACTTCCGGCCTCCACATTCACCAGCGCAGTTTTCTTGCATAATGAAAGTGAGCAGCCTCTCTGTACTCACAATGACTGTTCTCCTTTGCCTCCACATGGCCCATCCTGGGATCCAGAAAGGTGTAGGTAAGGCATGGCCTTCCTGGGTGTCCTGAGGGTCCTGGGGCTGGGGAGCATTTCCTCTGAAGAGTCCATGGAACGAGCTGGCGCTGATGCCTAGAAGAGGCAAATTACTGACCTGGATTTACCCTGTGGCATATTTTTGCAGATCAGCCAAAATCTGGATCTTGCCCAGAGTTTTTTCTTTCCTGCCCTTTCACCCTGTTGCCTGGGTGCAAGCGTGATACAGGCTGCAAGGGGATCAAGAAGTGTTGCTTCTACTATTGTCAGATGCAGTGCGTGGAGCCTTGGAAGACTTTTTTGCATTGAGGTGAGTAACCCCAGAATTGTTGTTCTCTGTGTTGCCCCTAAAACCTTTCTGTGGAAATATTTCTCTTAGTGACAGCTGAGAATTGTCTATGGTTCAAGAAATCACTGCAGTGAGAGCATTTAAATTGGGGAGAGATGGCTCCCATTCTCCAAAAATGCATCATTCATTTCATGGAATGAGGATCACACTTCTCCATGATGAGGATATTTGGACAAGATTATCTCTAAGTTCCTTAAGTATGACTGAGCTTTTATTATGCTTCTTTTCAGTTGCCTTTAAAAAATTGTAGTAATAAAGCATTTTCTAATTAACATTTATATTTTGAGGTAAGGGATTCTGAGATCATAATTCCTTAGTTGACTTGTCCAAAATCCCTAAGCTTAGTTTCTGTTTCCTTGGAAGCACATCTCAGTTCTCATGGTAGGAGAGAACCTAGCAAGATTCAGGCCATAGTGGCCCTGGTACCTAAAGGCATATCTCCTGCACAGTTTTCCTCTGATCGTATTTCTGATTCTTCTCTCTCCAGGTGGAAACCTCTTCTTAACCAGGCCTAAGAAGATACAGGTGCTATAGATTCAGATATTGTATACCTGTTGTTCAATTCGTCCATACTTCTCCCATGCCCTTTCTGTGTTTAAGACTTAAATGTTTATTAATATGAAAACAAAGCAAAGAAACAAAACTTCGTGTATTAGTTCATTTTCTGTTACTATAACAAACCACTTGAGGCCTGGTACTTTATAAATAATAGAGGTTTATTTAATTCTCAATTCTGGAGGTTTGTGAGCATGCCACCTGCATCTACTTGGCTCTACAGAGGTCTTTATGGTGAGTAACATGACAATGGTAGGAGCATATATGAAGGTAGAGTGGTGAATGAAGAAGAGAGATTCAAGGGAGGTGCCACGTCACCTTTACCAACCCATTCTTGAGGGAGCAAATCTAGTTCCACCAAGCCTGTGCTGATCATTACAAAAGGTGTTGCTTCCATTACCTAACTATCTTCCACTAGACCCCACCTCTTAAATGTCCACCACTTTTTAAGATTTCCACCCTGAAGACCAAGCTTCCACCACATGAACTCTTGGGGAAATACTCAAACCAGTTCCAAACAGTAGCACACTACATTGTTAACTATGTGAAAAATCTGTAGTTTTTCTGTACACGTCTCTCTATCCCTCCCTCCTTCTCTCTTTCTTTCTCTCCCTCTGCCTGCCCTCTATGCCTCAGTCTTGTTGGTTGATCCCTTAAGATCCATAAAGAGGGCAAAGTTACAGTTTCACATCAGCTTTTGTTAATTCTTGCACTTCTGTTTTTCTGATATATATTTTTTTTGATGTCACCTGATACTTCAGGGACACTTTAGAGTAAAACTTTCTGTGTTTTGATTTTATGAAGAGCAAACACATTACCCTAAGATGGAAGAACAAGCCCTTTTTGGTCAATTTATCTGGTTCTGGTGCTGTTGGTCTTTTTACTTGTTGATCTAGGATGAGATTTGGGACTTTGGGTTGGAAATGTAGTAGGACATATGTTAGTTCCAGGGTACTTTACGTCCTAAAATTTAGGTAATAATAAAATAGGAAAAGGAATTCTTCTTTGTGGTTTAGCTCTTCCATCACTTTTAGCTAAGGAGTTGAACCCCTAATCTCCCTAATAACCGTTTTTCATCTTTAATTTCCTTACTTTATAACTCTATAAATCCATGTTCCTAAAGCACCACAAAGGTAGCAGAACTCTAGGGAAATGGTCTCCCCAAATTTATATTTGTTTGTGACAAATATAAATTTTGGAAAACTACGTATTCCATAGCATGTTTTCACTTGCCATATAATATTTTGATAATAATTGCATAGTCACAAGGAATAAAATTTTAGGTACATGATGAGTATTGTCGTATACATAAAAGGGATATCTTACTTTTTTCTGTGTTTCTAATGATACCTAAGTACCATTTTTATTGGATGGTAAATGTCTTAGGAAAAAAACTCCAGCCAATTATTAGAAATTTCCTACAGTCTAAATCCTTTCCATCCCTCAACTGTAGCTGTAGTTGTTACTTCAGAATATTATCAGAAAACAATTCTTTCCCCTCTCTAATACAAAGTATATGTTGCTAATGAGTTAAATGAAATGTACCCAGAACTATTTTTGCTATCAAATCATGGCTTCTCTAGATATTAACACAGTTACACTGTGCACGATGCAAGAAATAACTATTGTTCTGGGGGGGGGGTTGATAATTATCCCAAATGTATGACTCTCCAGCCACTTCAATGGGTTAGGTATCCTTCCTGAATCTAAAGAAGAACACTGTTCCTAGTAGTATAAATGGCAAATGGCAAACACACACCTTAGGTGGTGCTCTTATCTCTAGGAGCTGGCAAGAGATATGTGCCCTCTCTGTGTCTAAAATGACAGAAAACCTTATCCTTCATATACAAAGTACACAATTCCTTTGAATGTCTTTGTTGAAGTAGTTATGGTTAATAACTTAACAACCTTGCACTTTTTATGGGTCACCAGAGAGAGTGAATTTTCTCATTTTAAAACCACAAATGATGTGCAAGAGTCAGTCCTAAAGGTAAAAGGGATAAACAACCTATATACCTGAGGTAGACTCACGTCTTTGGGACTAGTTTTCATAACAAAGCCCAGAAAATTTTCACTCATGATTCTGCCATGTCAGTGTTGTCCAGGCCATCCTTTAATACTTTCAGCTATACTTTTCTCCTCGCATCATTTATTGCTCGTGTCCAGCATCTCAGAACACTTGAGGACCTTTCAATATGAGCCAAATGAATCAACTAAAAAAATAACAGAACTGAGGAGAGAGTTCAGGAACATGGTTGAATAGTTATAGAATCATCTCAGAAGTTTAAATGAATACATAATATTTAGATGTGTAAGGAGAATCATAAGAAATGATTATGTAAAAGTAGCCATGCCACATACCTGTAATCTCAGCGACTTGGAAGAATGAGGCAGAGGAATCATGAGTTTGAAGCCAAAGGCAACTTAGCAAGACCCTACACAAAATAAAACATATAAAAGGGACTGAGGGTATGGCTCAGTGGTGGAGGACTTGCTTAACATGTGCAAGGCCCTGAACTCAATGCCCTAGTACCATAATAAATAAGTAAATAAGTAGACAACTGGAAAGGTGATTGCTCTTTGACACAAACCTCAAAAATATAAAAACACCTTATCTCTGCGAATGAATCAAGAATATAATGACATATCCATGAAAATCTCTATAAGAATTTGTTGTTGTTGTTAGATGCCATCCAGTTGGGTCCAACTCATAGTGACCCTCATAGGGTTTTCAGTTGCTGATTATTTTGGGATTGTTTCCAAAGTGGACTGCCACATCCTTCTCCGGTTTTTGTGGTGCTAGGGATGGAACCTGGGTCTCAGAGAGTGCAGAACAGCACTCTACCAACTGAATTAAACCCTATGCACCCTATAATAGTTATCTGGGAAATTTTCAAACTGATTCTAAATTTATTCAGGAGCCAGCAATGTGGAGGGTGGATTGTAAAGTATCATCAAGTAGAATACTGAAGGGTCCTTCTCCTAAAGATAAGAATAATCCTGTGGAATAACATTAGCTCAAAAAATAGTATGGTAAGCTGGGCGTGGTGGCGCACATCTGTAATCCCAGCGGCTTGGGAGGCGGAGACAGGAGGATCGCAAGTTCGAGACTAGAGGAAGTCTTTGTAACTTAGTGAGACCCTGTCTCAGGAAGTAAGGAAAAAAAAATAAAAGGGCTGGGGGTGCAGCTCAGTGGTCCAGCACTTGCAAAGCATGCAGGCGTGAGGCCCTGGGATCAACCCCCAGTACCACAAAAAAAAAAAAAAAAAAAAAAAGTATGGTAGGAACAATATACAAACATTGGAATGGCATAGAAGTTTCACAAATAGACTATAATTATTCCCTTATGTATATACATGGATAATCTTCACCCAGATAATATGGTGATATTACCATATATATGTCTTAGATTATTAATGAGATGGTGTCAATTTTCACATTTTCATGGACTATGATCTCCTTGTCATGACCTGTGCTCTTGGCTAGGTTATGGTGCTCAGTTGTATTTATTTATTTATTTATTTATTTATTTTTCTTTGTGATATTGGGGAGTTGAAGCCAGGGCTTCACAAATGCTTTTTGCAAGTGCTAAACCACTAACTTGTGCCCCAGCCCATTTCTTTACTTTGTATTTAGACACAGGGTCTTGCTAAGTTGTGCAGGCTGCTTCTGGCCTCAAAATTATGATCCTCCTGCCTCCGCCTCCCAAGTTGCTGGGATTAAAGGCGTGTGCCACCGTGCCTGGCTGGTACTCAGTTTTTAAATCAAATCTCTGTCTAGATGTTGCTGTCAAGTTGTTTTTCTGGTGCAATACACAAGGAAATCAGTAAATTTCGAGTCAAGCAGGTACCCTGTACAGTGTAGGTGGGCTTTATCGAATCAGTTAAAATTTTAAGAGCAAAAGCAGAAGTTTCTGGAAGGAGAAGGAATTCTCAAGATAGCAACATAGAACCCCTGTCCATTTCTCTGGTTTACTACTTGGTAGTCAGGAGAGAACAAGCCCTGGAGAAGGACATCATGTTTGGAAGAGTGGCAGGTCAACGCAAAAGAGGAAGACCCTCCGCCAGATGGATTGACGCAGTGTCTGCAACAATGGGCTTAAACATAAATAAGATCATTTGCCTGGCACAGAATCGGCAAGTGTTTCGATCTGCTGTACATAGGGTCGCTATGAGTCAGACTCAACTCGACGGCACCTAACAACAACAACAACAACAACAACTTGGTGGAATTCTGACTCAAAACTATGGCTTCAACTTTGACCTGAGCTGGTACTCCACAGTCATAGGAAGTAATCTCTCTCCTTCTTTGTCTGTCTCTCCTTTCATTGTTTATTTCCCTTTTCTTTGTTTGTTAGGTGACATCAAGTCGGTATCTGACTCATAGCAACCCTCTGTACAACAGGGGAAACACTATTGTCAGTGCTCCTCTGCTGTTCATAGGGTTTTCAATGGCAGATTGATTTTTGGGAGGGGGTTGCCAGGTCCTTCTCCCAAGCCTACAGCTTCTGGTGTTTCCAGGCAGTCTCCCATCCAGGTACTAACCAGGCCCGATCCTGCTTAGCTTCCGAGATCTGACGGGATCGGATGCCACAGGGCTGTGGCTGCAGGCCTCTTTTCTTTATCTCTTACCTTTTTCTTTGTCTCTTTTCCCTTTCTTTGTCTCTCTCCCCTTTCTTTGTCTCTCTTTCCTTTCTTTGTCTTTCACTCTCTCCTTCTTTCTCTCTCCAATAGAAAGATAGATTTGATTCATCTTTACATATAGGTCCTACTGGTTCTCTTCCTATAGAAAACTTTCACAAACTAATAAATGTGGTATATGGCATAAAATTTGTTTCTTTTGGTGTATAGCTCTGTGAACTTTAAAACCTACATAGACTTCTGTAACCACAGCCACAATCAAGATACAGAACAAATCTAAAACTGCAAAATGTTGCCATAAGCTTTTTTTCTTTTGTAGTCAAATGCCATCCTTAATATCTGGTCATGTGTAGATAGTCTCTCTTCCCTCAGGTTTGCCTTTTCCAAAATTCTCCACAAAAAACCAAAGTATTGAAATAACTATAAACTAAAAAATGCATTAATAGATACACAAGATAAAAGGAAATAAACATTATATATATATATATATATATATATATATATATATATATATATCCAATGGACAGCTTTTGTAAATGATTGTTATCATTTGTATCTGAATTGTGATGCATAGGCTCATGTGTTCAAATGTAGGTCTCCAACTGGTGGCACTATTTTGGGAGGTTCTGGAAATTTTTGGAGGTGGAAACTACATAGAAGAAGTGAGTCACTGGTGGGGGAGGGATGCTTTTGAAGGTTATACCTAGATCCTAGTCCCTACCTCCCTCTCAACTTCCTGTCTGCCATGAGGTGAACAGCCTCCTCCTCCACCACATGTTCCGGCCCTCATGATGTCCTGCCTCACTCTAGGCCCAGAATCAATGGAGCCAGGGACTATGGATTAAAATCTCTAAACCTATGAAACAAAACTAATTCCTTTTCCTTTAAGTTGTATATACCAGATATTTTGTCACAGTGATGAGAAAAGTAGCTAACACAGTTATTAAAGTTATTATCTGCTTTAAATAAACTGTTAGAAGTCTGTTGTTGTTAGGTGCCATTGAGTTGGGTCCAACTCATGGTGACCCTACATACAACAGAATGAAACACTACCTGACAATACTGTGCCATGCACAAGATCTTTTTATGTTTGAGCCCATTGTTGAAGCTACTGCCTTTTGTCACATTTTGAGTTGTGCCACACCAGCAACTGGAAGTCCCTGGGGCTTTACTCCATTCCCATCATTTAGATCAACTCTATTCTGAGGAGGCAACTCTTCCCCATTCATCTTTTGAGTATTCTCCAGCCTGGGAGCCACAGTTTCTGGCTCTATATTTGACAGTGCTTCTCTGCTATTCATAGGGTTTTTAATGACTAATTATTTCTGGAGTGGGCTACTGGGTCCTTCTCCCTGGTCTGTCTTAATCTGGAAGCTCAGCTGAAACCTGTCCACCACGGGTAGCCCTACTAGTATCTAAAATACCAGTGGTATAGCTCGCAGCATCACAGCAACATGTAAGTCCCCCACAGCATGAGAAGGTGACAGACATGTGGGGGATTAGAAATATATTTTATCTAAGCCATATGGTAACAAGAAGTACCTACAGAAGTTATAAAATAATAATGATAAGGAATCAAAGAATATCATTACAAAACAAGCTATGAATCATGAAGAAAGTCAGCAACAGAGGAAAGAGGGACAAAAGAAATGTAAGGCAGACAGAAAACATTTAACTCCAATCAGAATGTCTAATCATCAAGAAAACAAAATAAATAATAGTAAGGATTGAAGGAAAAATGAACTCTTATATACTGTTGGTAGAAATGTAAATTAGTACAGCCACTATGGAAAACAGTATGAAGGTTGACCAAAAAATGAAAAATAGAACTATGATGTGGTCAAGGTATGCCACTTCTGAGTATATATCCAAAAGAGTTAAGGTCAGTCTGCTGTAGAGGTGCCTGCATATCAATGATTTATCCAGCACTATTCACCACAGCCTGCAGCCATAGCTCTGTGGTATCCAATCCCGTCACATCTTGGAAAGCTAAGCAGGGCCAGGCCTGGTTAGTATTTGGATGGGAGACCACCTGGGAACACCAGATATTGTAGGCTTGGGAGACGGACCTGGCAACCCACTCCAAAAAATCAATCTGCCATTGAAAACCCTATGAATAGCAGAGAAGCACTGAAAATAGTGTTCCACCTGTTGTACAGAGGGTCACTATGAGTCGAATACCAACTTGATAGGACCTAACAACAACAACAACAACAACAACATTCACCATAGCCAAATAATGGCATCAGCCTAGGTGTCCAATGGATGAATAAAGAAAATGTGCTTTACATATACAATGGAGTTTCACTCAGACATAAGGAGAATAAAATTATGTCATTTTCAGGAAAATGGATGGAAGAGGAGATCATGGTGTTAAATAAAATAAACTAGACTCACAAAGACAAGTTATCACCTGTTTTCCTTCATAGGTAGAATTTAGAAAAAATAAAAAAGCAACATGAAAGTCAAAGGGGGTCTATTAGAGACATGGAAGGGAAAAGGTAAGTAGGCGAAGAGAAGTAAGAGTGAGTACTAGAGAATGAGAATGTGATCAAAGTACGTTACATGTGTGTATGATAATGTAAAAATGCAGCCCACTACTTTGTGTAATTATCTATGCTAATAAATTAAAATTTTTTTGGAAGGAATATGTTTCTTTTTAAAACTGTAGTTAACCAGCACTGAAGTCTATGGAACTCGAGCCACCAGCTACTCTTTCTCCCCAGCCCCAGTTCCACAAGATGTGAGCTCCACTCTGAGCATGTATAGCCAAGCAGCGGGGCTCCCTGCCCTCCCACATCCCTACCCAGAGTTCTGGTATCTCCCCAGGAGAAATAGGTGCCAGCACATCTCTACTCCCATCACAGGTCTGGGATGCAGAGTTTAAGTTCCAAGTGAGTGTGATCTTGGGGTAAGGCCTCCACTATTCTGCACAATGCCTTGTTGGGTTGTTAGACCTCATGCATAACAAGGCAGGAAGGAACATACTAGAAAACACAGTAAAGAAAACAGATCAGCTAATAGATTACATTTTCTTTAATTCTACACTTAATCTTGAATCAGTCTATTACCCCGAAACCCTGCTGTCAGGTGAATCCATCAACAAGTCTTTTTTTGAAGGGCTACTGAATCCTTCTATGGAAAAAGAAATGACAAATTATCAGGATAGTTCATTCCAAGCCCAGCTCTGTCTCTGGAACTTAGAGTGAGTCCCTCCCTAAACTCCAGTCTTCCCTTCTGTAAAACAAGAGTGTTTGCCCAGATTTTCTCCAAGCATAGATCCTTCTTCAAATTCTATGGAGAATTGGGCCTCAGAGTATCTGTTACAACTGTGGAGTACCTGGTGGCCTGTGCATGACCCTTGTCATTGAGGACTCCTGGGGAGAGATATGCATGGTTGGCTAGAGCACAATCTTCTGGATCCAGAAGGCTAGGACAAGGAGGGATTTGGATATTGCCAAAAGATTGTCCAAAGATTGTCTGCTGCTTATGCCCAGGGTAGAGAGGACCTGCAACTATGATATCAGGGTTTCTAGATGCAGCAAAAATTCCTAAGCTTGAATACACTGACTTCCAGAAGGAACCTGGTAGTGGTTGATAGCAAGCAAGTAATTTTACACACACACACACACACACGCACGCACACACACACACACACAACACTGCCTATTCTGGGTATTAAATGGCCATTCTAGCAACTTTGGGTACATCAGTGACATCATGTAGCCCCAGATCTATTAACATTTCCCATCACTCTGGATATCTGCTCTCCATTAGTTGTAGTAATCTAAAGGATTCTTTATAATGTGTTTTCGTGGAGGATTTGGACCGTGTGAAGATCCACAGTGTAAGTGATATTCCTATATTTTTTTACTACCAACTATGCTGATTTCTTTGTCATATTTTGGCACTTCCATATTTGAGTCCATGTTTGAGACTCAGTGTGTGATGGTGCTGACCTCTCGCAGCAGAAACTGAACATGCCAGATGTCACGTTCCTTCACCTTGATTTGTAGGATTATGCTAATATGCTTAGCAAATTCCATGATTCACTTGACACTTTAGATCTCCTTTGAGTGACTGAAGGAGAAAGGACAAAAGTTCACTCCTTCTTAAGGAAAGGTAGCTTTGTCATCCACTTGTCACCTGATCCCAGGGGCTTTGGTGGCAGTAATAGCATCAAGGACTGCCACAGCATTGCCCACGTCACACAACTGAGCAGTAGGGTCCACATCACACAATCAGTGAGCAGTTGTGCCAGCTGCAGTTAGGCTGCCCAAACACTTATTTTGCACAATGGCCCTGAGCCTGATCTTCTGCCTGGTCTTAATGCAGTGAGTCGCCTTTTACAATTTGGGTTTTCTAGGAAGCAGGAGCTGCAAGGTTCGTTGTGAAGTTACAGCAGTGAAGGTGAGGAGAGGAGTCACGAAGGACTGAGGCCACCATAACCACAATGATATAAAACATCTCTGCCAGCCCAAGAGGGGGATTTGAAGCAAGGATTTTCCATTAGAGGAGGCCTCCACTGGGCTGGAAATGATGGTCCTCTCCCCCTAGCCTCCCTCTGTCCAGGCTGGGGGCCCTGGTCTTGCATGGTCTCAGCTCAGGCACCAAGTTAGGGCCACCAGCACCACTTGTGGCAGTGATTGGCCATCCACACTCCACACAGTGGTCGTGAAGATGCTCCTTGAAGCAGGGTCTGAGCAGTACATCTCCCAGGAAAACAGAGCACCTGGGGTGCTGTGGGGGTTCTGGCCTCTGTACACACGTGGGATCAGCTCCCCTGAGCTCTGGTGTGTCTTCTCCTGGGGGAAAGCCAATGAAGGAGGATGGGAGATGGGCATGTGACAGTCCTGGCCTCTGTGGTTAGTGTCAGGGATGCAAGTGGTCATCAAGATCCCTATCCCTGTCTCTCTATTCAGAGCCCTGTTTCCTCAGGTACCATCAGTACTGCTCTCGATGGCTTCTCTGGTGGTGTGAATAAACCTTTCCTTCTGAGGCAAACCCACTCTTCTCAAGCCAGGGTGACTGTGCTTGTTACAGCCACAGTAGGATGAGACACCACTGAGAGGCTCTGTGTCTTCCCCCTGTGCATCTGGATGGCTGTCCTCTGGCTCTGTCCTGTGGTGGCATCTCTGAGCGCCAGGTCCAACTTGAGAGGAAACTTTTCTGATCAATGGGGCATACCAGCTCCTTAAAGCATCTGCTTTCTAATTCTCATGATGCTTACCTGCAGCCATGGTTACTGAAGCGGAAACACTCTTCACCATGAACCTGGACATTACAGCCCCTGCTGCATATCAGGGAAGGTGTGGGGTGGGGGCGGGGCTGTCTCAGTCCCCACTCCTACACCACCCAGGCAGAAGCCACACAACAGCCACAAATCTTGTCCAGCCTCCTCATCCTTGGGATTTTGTTGGCCAGTGCAGAAGCCAATAGGTGAGAAATGAAGATGGTCTGCAAAGGAGTAACTCCCTCTTTATCTTTATTTTATTCAACTTCTTCATTTTTATCTTGCTTCTAGTAGATGTTATGGTGTATACTTTGAAAATTTTTTGGAAATAGGGTTTTAGTTTGTAAATTAAATTTACTATTTGTTCTTTAACTTGTAAGTTGATGCTTTTATTATTGATTTACTTTAATTTACTGTCTTTTTCTAGCTTTCTCTGACTATTTTGTTCATTTATTGTCATATTTCACTTTTATTGATACACATACATAAGCCTGCCACACATCCTTTGGTCTTCTATATATATAGGCCTATTTAGTTTATGACCACTTTGTCTTGTCCTACAACAGAGTTTTAAAATTCCTTTTCCTCAGTGTGCTTCCATCTTGTCTTTTTGCATTTCCTGTATTTTCACCTTATTAGAAGCATTTGCTGTAATACATGGTCCTTATATATTAATAAAGTCATATTTTACTGAGAATTGTGGCTTTCTGATATTTCTGATTTTCCTCTATAATTTGAACAACAAAACAAGTTGAGCACCAAGTACGTAATAAACATCCATGGGTCCACACTTATATAAATTGCCAGTTGAGTTACAAAATGAAGAAGTAGAAAAATGCCTGGCAGGTCATTTTTTTTTTTTTTTTTTTTTTTTTTTTTTGCAATTTCCTGTCAGTGCTGATCTGGTTACTGTGCCCAGCGAAGTGACCACTCAACCCTGAGGCTGAACCTACAGCTCCCCCATCCTTTCCTTTAATGTTCCCTGGGATCTATGTCCTTCCCAGAAGACAGAGAAGGAAGGATGTTACAGGTGCTGAGGAATCTCTGCTCACTAAGACTTTCACTGATCCAGTCCTGAGATTCCCCCAGAGACACATACACATTAAGCAGGGACCTCCCCCAGGCTTCCCATTCAGGTGAATAAGGAGGCCGGACACAGCATGTCCTTCAGGGTTCAATGGTAGTGAGCAGTGAAGGGGCTCTCCAGACTCACTGTGCCCTTGGGAAGGGAAGAGAGGCTTTTCACCCTCAATCATTCCAACACTTTCCTCCTTCCAAGTACCCTCTGTTATCCAGTTTCCTACTGGGACTCAGAAATGGTGCATAGCACCGTGTCACCGCCTAGACCTGAATTCTACTCCCAACTGACACAGACAAGTTCCCGGCTCTCTCTAAACCTCAGTAACACCATCTATAAGGAAGAAAGCCAGAGCCAGTGGAGTTTTCTAGGGTTCCTAATGGAATCTCTTTGTGCTTTTTAAGGGCACATTTGACAATGTGATTGACTTTGGGGAGAAAGTCAGCAGCAGGGGGAGAACTGTGCATTTGAACTTGGCATGATCAAGGCCACCTAAAATGCCATTTCAGTTACTCACAGAGGCATGGTGGGTACAGGAGATGTCAGGCATCCAGGAGCAAGAGGAAACACATCTTCTCTCCCCCCACCCCTGGCTCCCACCAGGCAACATGCCCCAGACCTCCTGTTGGAGGCAGGAAGTGCCTGCTCATCCTTGAGGCTCCATGGTCATCTCCTAGGCAAACAATAGAGCAAACACTGGCCAGCCTAGGGCAAACTCAATCTGTGGGGCTCTTCCTTGTCTGGAACAGAACAGAGATTACCTTTCAGTTACATGTATCAGGACACACCGGGCATTCAGGCTCCTGAGCTGGAGGTAAAATCAGGCACTCAGTGTTCTTTGGCTCTTGGCATTCCTCCTGGTCACCCAGCCTTCTCTCCAACACAGAACACAAAGAACACTGCAAGTTTATCAGGAGCCACCGCCTCACATCAAGGATGAGATCACTGATAGCCAACGAGGGGGATGAAGGCCTTTTGTAATTACTCAGTCCTCTGTGGCTGGGTGGGTGGAGCCTCAACTAAGACACAGAGCTAACTGCATAGATTACATTGATGGCTTCTGTCACTTTGGCCCTTGAAAGATGGGCTATAGGATTGAGAAGGACATTTCAAAGCCATGGAGCAGCTTGAGGTAAAGCATCAAAGCAACAGGAGTGTAAATTGTGGAGGTGCTACAGATGGAAGCAGTGTGGCTAAGGTGATCTTCTCTGACAATCTGCTTTTCTCAGTGGCATCCCCAGCACACCCTCCTGCTCACAATTACTTTAATTCTTGTGTGCTCCTCTTTTATCTCATCACTTTGAGAACAATGACCTTTATAAAATGTTTGAACCTCTTTTCTTGTGGAAAGGATCAAAGGAGTCCTTAAACCAATGTGTTCACCTCCTTCCTTTTACTGTTGGGAGAATTGAGGGCCAGAAATGGGAAGGAGGTTTCCCAAGGTTGCTAGTGATATGATATGGAAGATGGAAGTGGAAATACAACTCTTTTTGCATCTGTGTTTAATGATCAACGAGATGAGACAGCTGTGAGAGTGGTGCAACCTTAGCCCTTCTTTTCCTGGTCTTTATACCTTTTGCTATCTTTTTTATTGGATTGCACATATTATTTTATTGATTTCTGAGAGCATGTCTCAGATAAAGAAAATTCATCATATGCCTTTAATAATTTAATCAACTGCATTACATTTAATAAATATTTCTGGAAAAGAACAAGCTGTTGCTTTTCTTTTCTTATACAGTATTTTTATCTTGCAGTTATTTTTCAATTTTTATAAAGTCAAAGTTTTATTTTCTTAGGAAACAATTTATCTATGGAATATTTGGGGGGGGTGTTTTGCTTTATTTATTTATTTTTTAAGGCAGGGTCTTGCTCTCTAGCCCAGGCAAGTCTGGAATTCACTATGTAGCCAAGGTTGCCCTCCCTCAGCCTCCTGAATGTTGAGTTTATAGGTATGCACTACTATGACCAGCTTTCAACAGGATATTTTAGAAAAAAATAAAAACTGAATTCCAGGGTAGTGGTGGTTCAGGTTTCTTCGTGAATGTTAACCTCTCAAAACATTTCCTCCAAATGATGCAATTCAACTGCTAGAACAACAAACCTAATAGAGCCAGGCATGGTAGTGCATGCCTGTAATCCCAGTGGCTTGGGAGGCAGAGACAGGATGATCGCAAGTTCGAGACCAGAGGCAGTCTGCGTAATTTAGCGAGACCCTGTCTCAAAAAAAAAAAAAAAAAAAAAAAAAAAAGGGCTGGGGGCGCAGCTCAGTGGTCCAGTACTTGCAAAGCATGTAGGTGCAAGGCCCTGGATTCAACCCCAGTACTAATAATAATAAAAAAAAAAAAAGCCTAATAAATGGTATTCTTCAAACACATCAGAAATATGAGCAAAGCTAGAAAAAAGACAGAGTAAACTGAAGGAAAGCAATCTCTCCATGGAGATACTCCTTGAAATTGTTCTTAGTGGTGCCCAGAAATGGGCATATAAAGGAGATAAGACAGGAATGGAGAACTCAGATTGCAAGACAGTCACTCCCACCAGATGATGTGAACATCAAGTGTAAAAATACCACCAGAGTCCTCTGGATCAGAACATGTGCTAAAGTTTCTAAGCATGGGCCCAGTGTTAAAGCCTTACATTACTGTGGTGGATTAGTCATAGCTAATAAGCTAACATTGATACATTATTATAAACTAAAGTTCTTACTTTATTTATGTTTCCTTTGCTTTTACCTAAAGTCTTTTTACTTCAGACTCCCATCCAGAAAGCTCCATTCGTGTCTTTTTAGATTTAACTTGGTTGTCACCGTTTCTCAGACTTTCCTTCTGTTTGATGACCTTGACAGTTCTGAGAAGCACTGGTTAGGAATTGTGTAGACTATCCCACCAGGGTAAATTGTCTGATGATTTTCTCCCTACTAGACTAGGGTATAGGTTTTAGAGGAAGGTCACAAGGCTATTCCCACGTGAGTGCAGGGATCAGGATCCCCTCAGCACCCCAGATGCTCTGTGTCTGCCTGGCCCATGTGCTGCTCAGACCTCACTTCAAGGAGCATCTTTGTGGCCACTGTGTCAGCTGTGGCTGGCCAATCACTGCCATCTAGTACTGCTGCTGGCCCCAATTTTGTGCCAGAGCTGAGATCATGCAAATCCAGAGCCCCTAGCCTAGACAGAGGGAGGCTAGGGGGAGAGGACCATCATCTCCAGCCCAGTGGAGGCCTTTTCTAGTGGAAAATCCTTGTTTCAAATCCCCCTCTTGGGCTGGCAGAGATGTTTGATATCATCGTGGTAATGGTGGCCTCAGTCCTTCATGACTCCTCTTCACATTCACTGCTGTAACTTCACTACGAAGCTTGCCTTTTTTATCCTATTGTAGCTCCTGCTTCCTAGAAAACCCAAATTGTAAAAGGAAACTCACTTCATTAAGACCAGGCAGAAGATCAGGCTCCCATTGTGCAAAATAAGTGCTCAGGTAGCCTAACTGCAGCTGGCACAACTGCTCACCAATTGTGTGATGTGGACTCCTCTGTTCAGTGGACAATGCTGTGGCAGTCTTTAATGCTATTACTGCCACCAAAGCCCCTGGAATCAGGTAGCAAGTGGATGACAGAGCTACCTTACTCTGAGAAGGAATTTGCTTTTGTCCTTTCTACTGAGACACTGCAGGGAGATCTAAAGTGACAAGTGGATCATGGGACTTGCTAAGCGTATTAGCACAATCCTACAAATTGAGATTGAAGAACTTGTCCTCTGGTGAGTTCAGGTTCTGCAGTAGGAGGTCAGCATTGTCACTCATTGAGCCTCAGAGGTGGACTCAAATATGTGGTTGTTGCTGTTAGGTGCCGTCGAGTTGTGTCCGACTCATAGTGATCCTCATAGGGTTTTCAATGGCTGATTCTCTCAGGATTGCCTCAGGAGAGGATTGCCACATCCTTCCCCCATTTTTGTGGTGCTGGGAATTGAACCCAGGACCTCAGAGACTGCAGAGCAGTGCTCTACCAACTGAGTTAAATCCCAGCATTATGGTGAATAGTACTGGATAATTCATCGGTATGCAGGCACCTTTACTACAAGCTGACCTTAACTGTTTTGGATATATACTCAGAAGTAGTATACCTGGATCATTTCATAGTCTATTTGTCATTTTTGGTGAACCTTCGTACTGTTTTCCATAGCGCTGCAATAATTTACATTCCTACAAATAGCATATCCCAATAGCATATGAGTTCCTTTGTCCCCAAATCCTCACCAATTTTTGTTGTTGTTGTTTTTGTTTTCTAATTGATTAGACATTCTGAATGGGGCTGTTTTCTGTCTGCTTTATGGTTCTTTTGTCCTTCTTTTCCTCTCTTGCTGTCTTTCTTTGTGATTTGTGGGTTGTTTTTGTAATGATATATCTTGATTCTTTATTCTTATTATTTTACAACTTCTATAGGCATTTCTTCATGGTTACCATGAAGCTTAGATAAAACATATTGGTGTAGATAATAGCTTTAATAAGTATGTTAGTTACTTTTCCGATCGCCGTGACAAAATACCTGACATAAACAACTTAAAGGAGGGGGGAATTATTTTAGCTCACGGTTTCAGAGAGTTCAGTCCATAGTCCCTGGCCGCATTGATTCTGGGCCCATGGTGAGGCAGAACATCATGGTAGCAGAAATGTGGAGGAGGAGGTGGAGGCCATTCACCTCATGGCAGACAGGAAACAGAGAGGGAGGTAGGGACTAGGGTCCAGGTATAACCTTCAAAGGCATCCCCCACCCAAGTTAGAGTTACTTCCTCTAACTTGGTCCCATCTCCTAAAATTTCCCAAACCTCTCCAAATAGAGCCACAAGCTGGAAACCAACCTTTCAACACATGAGCCCATGGAAGACATTTCATATTCAAACCATAACAATCATATATAAAGATTGTGCATTGTTTGTACACATTGTTGATGTTCACTTCTTTTTATCTCATGTATCCATTAAGATGTTTTGTAGTTTATATTTATTTCAATACTTTTTGTCTTTTGTATAAAATTATGGGAAAGGCAAACCTACAAGAACAGAGAATGTCTAGACAGGACTAGGTGCTAAGGATGGCATTTGACTACAAAGAAAAAAAGCTTGTGGAAACATTTTGTAGTTTTAGATCTGTTCTGTATCTTGCTTGTGGTTGTGGTTACACAAATCTGTGTAGGTTTTAAAATTCATAGAGCTTTACACTAAAAGAAACAAATTTTATCCTATATACCATATTAGTCAAAGTTTTTCATAGGAAGAAAACAAGTAGTATCTATATGTACAACTGTATCAAATCTATCTTTCTGTAGTGAGAGAGAGAAAGGCATAAGGAGGGAGAGACAAAGAAAAGAGAGAGGGAGAGAGAAAGACAGAAAGAATGATATTAGTTCATATGATCGTGGGGTACAAATTCAGGTCAAAGTTGAAGCTACAATTTTGAGTCAGAATTCTACCAGTTAGTAGACTAGAAAATCAGACAGGGGTTCTATGTTGCAGCCTTGAGGAAAACTTCTACTTTCAAAAACTTCTGTTTTTACTCTTAAATTTTTGAACTGAGCTGGGTGAGGTGGCATATGCCTTTAATCCCAGGGATTCAGGAGGCAGAGGCCGGAGGATTGTAAGTTTGAGGCCAGAGGCAGCCTGTGTAACTTAGACCTGTCTCAAAATATAAGGTTAAAAGTGAACTGGGGGTACAGCTCAGTGGTTGAGTGCTTGTAAAAAACACACATTAAAAAAACCCCAAAACAAAAAAACCATGCATGAGGCCCCGCTTCAACTTCCCAGTACCAAGAAAAATAAAGAAAAAGAAAAGAAAAAGAAAAAAAAAAGATTTTGAACTGATTAGATAAAGCTGACCCACACTATGTAGGACACCCACTCGACTCAAAGTCTACTAATTTTATTGTGAATCTCATCTGAGAAACACCTTTACAGCATCAGGGATTTGACTGAAAAATGCAACATTATAACCTAGCAAGAGCATAGGCCATGACAAAGGGCATCATAGTCCAAGAAAATTGACACCATCTCATTAATAATCTAAGAAATACCTAAAGTAACATCACCATATTTTCTGGGTGAAAAGCATCTGTGTGTTTTTAATGTGCACAAATAACTATAGTGTAATTGTGAAACTTCTCTGCTATTCCAATATTTATAGAGTGTTCCTACCACACTATTTGTTTTTTACTTATTTATTTATTTATTTTATTGGAAATTTTCAATGTATACCTTAATGTGATTCATTCTGACATGGTTTTCATTGTGACATTTCCATATATGCATTTTGTTTTACATTACACAGATAAGTTCCCCCTTACCCTCTTGTGCACTTCCTCCCCTGTCCCACCCCCCCACCAAAGACTTCTCTTCCATTTGCTTGTCTTTTTATCTACCACACTTTTGAGCTAATGTTATCCCACAGCATTATTCTTATCTTTGGAAGAAAGTCCCTTTAGTATTCTACTTGATGGATATTTTATTGATCTCCCCACATTTGTTGTTCCTGAACAAATTTAGAATCAGTTTAAAAAGTTCCCAAATAACAATCATAGGGATTTTTCATTGATGTACCATTAAATTCTTGATTCATCCACAGAAAAAAAGGCATTTTTACATTTTTGAATTTTATGTCAAAGAATGATCACATTTCCAATTGTTGGCATGCTCCTGAACGTCCAGGACTGTGAGCTCTATTTATAAAAGTTCCCAGCCTCACATCACTTGTTATAGCAACTGGAAATAGACTGACACACAGAGCTTGATTTCTTTACTTTATTTTCCTATTAATAAGTATTTGAGTCTTGAACATAGGAAGGACCTCAGAGAAGCATGGAAGAATTGGAGAATAGTTATCCATGTCTGAACCAGTAGCACTTGTGTCTTCTCAAGGCCTAGTTAAGAAGGGGTTCCCACCTAAGGAGAGAAGAATCAGAGACAGGAACAGATGCAAACTGTGAAGGAGACATGGTTTTAGGTCCCAGGAACACAATGGCCTGAATTCTATTAGGTTTTTCCCTCCCCAAATCACTGAGGTGTGCTGCCAAGAAATAGAGACTAAGGGTCAAGGATTCTAGGCAAGTCAACTAAGGAATCATGATCCCAGAATCCCTTACCTCAAAATAAAAATGTGAATTAGAAAAGGCTTCATTACTACAACGTGTCAAAAAAAAGAAGCAATTAAAAAGAAGCATAATAAAAGTTCAGTTAACAGTTGAGGAACTTGAAGAAAATCTTGTCCAAATATTCTCACCATACAGAAAAATGAGATGTGCATTCCATGAAATGAATGGTGCATTTTTGGAGAAAGAGACCAATCTCTCCCCAATTTAAACGGTCACGTTGCAGTGATTTCTAGAGTCATAGGCTGTTCTCAGCTCCCTCTACAACAAATGTTTCCGCAGGACAGTTTTAGGGGCAACACCAAGAACAGCAAATCTGGGGCTGCTCACCTCATCTTTAACCCAGGATGGCTCCACACACTGCATCCGGCAGTAGAAGAAGCAACATTTTTTGATCCCCTTGCAAGCTTTATCATTCATACACATAGGGATTTGGGTGAAAGGACAGGAAAGATCAAACTCTGGGCAAAATCCAGATTTTGTTTGAGCTGTAGAAAAATGTTACAAAGTGAGTCTCTGCCTCTAATTTGCCTCTTCCAAGCATCAGCTCCAGTTTATTCCAATGGACTCTTCAGAGGAAATGCTCCCCTACCCCAGCACCCCCAGGAAATCCATGCCTTACCTTTACCCTTCTGGATTCCAGGATAGGCCACGTGGAGACAAAGGAGGACCATCACGGTGAGTAGAGAGAGGATGCTCAGGTTCATTATGCCAGAAAACTGCAGGTGAAAGTGGAGGACGGATCCGGTGATATCAGCTCTGGCGGTGGACCACCAGCAGAGGGAGCTGGGGTTCCCAGCGTGGAAGAGCAGAAGTGACCAGCTGCTTCCTATCTTCCCCAGGAAAGGACACTGTGGAAATAATCTCAGGTGAGAACTTCCTAGAGTCCACATAGACTGTCTTCTTTTCAGCGTGTTGCTGGACTGTCCTGCCCATTCAAAATTCTTGCTTTATGCTATGTTCTTTGCGCTAATAAAAAGCAATTGTCTTTCCCAGGCCAGGCCCCAGGACTGAACAACTCCACTCTTCTCACTGCATGTCCAGAAAATTTGAAACCTCACCCCTCCAAACAGTATCCAGATATGGGTGCATTTGCATTTTACTTTTAAACATTAACATTTAAAAACCACCGTCACAGAGACAAAGAAAAATAATGGGCTATGAGCAATACACTGTCTACATTTATAAAAAATGCCCCTGTGTGGGCAACATGGACTTAAGCTTATGGTGTGTAACATATTTTATTCCTTAGTTTATTCCTTTATGTCTGCATGAATGTGAAAACACTTCATTAACTTCATTTGATGTTAAAGTCAAAAGTATGACTTGAGGTCAGTTTGGAATGAGATCCACAGGGCAAATAACTATTTGAGTTCTCTCTTATAAAAGTGTGCTCCTACTTGCTTAGTTTTTAGAACATACTTGTGTAAGCTATGATATCAAACACGTTTATTACTGTACCCTGGAGAATTTGAACCTGATGTGGGTGATAAAATCTCCCTGGGGTATCTACTCTCCCTACCACCTCTTCCCTTTCTTTCTAGTGCAACCTGTGTCTATCCCCTGGCTTTGCACCTTTCTGCTGTGAATCTGTGCTACTCTCTCTATCTCTGGGTTGGCCTGACCTCAGTGAACTGAGATCCACACTTAGGCAAATCATCATTTCAATTTGGTTTCACCTGCCAATTACTTAAAGTGTTTCTGCTTTTATTTTCAACATGTTAGCCTGCAGCTCCTCACCCTGACTCAGATCTTTTTGTGTTCAAAACAGTTTGATATTCACTGCAACTTTATGATACTGAAAAATGGTAAGGATATTACATGAAGGGAAATTATATCCCAATCTTGCTATAAACATAAAGTTTAAAAAATCCTTAACAAAAATTTACCTGGTGAATCTTGTCATGTATAAAAATAGTGACCCACCATGAGCAAGCTGGGTTTTTTATTTACGAAGGTTTTTATCATGAATTTTCATTATGAGCTTTTCATAAATCACACTGTTAATCTTGCTCTGTTTACTACTTTTTCCTTCCAAGAAGCCCCCCAAAGTTATATATAAAAAAGAAATTTATAAATACACATTGAGAATTACAGAGTCTCTATACAATGATAGCAGTGGGGTCCATATTTCAAGTAATAAGTCCATCTTCCCAGTGTCCAGTGTCTAGAACAGAACCACAGCAGAGCAGCCTCTGAGATCAAAGGCAGAAACAGGACACCCTTTCCCAATCGTACTTTGTCCCTTGGTACAACAGACTCAACAGGGCTTTGCTCTGGATAGAGACAAAAGTACTGAGAAGCTGCAGGAACATTGACTGAGACAACTTCTCCCTGAGCCCATGATAACAGCAAGTGGGACCCAGTCATGCCCAGCTCTGGATCTGTATTTAAGTTCGCCAGGCTCTGACTCACCAAGAACAATCACAAACTCTGACGGGTCTGCACAAGCCCATTCTCCCTGCTTTCAGCTGAAAGAATTTCAGGGCACTACAAACCTGAACGTTTGGCCCAGAGTTGGGGGATCCAATTTTCTACAGTCCCCTCTTCAGTTCCTGACAAGCAGCTTTTTCTTTCCAGGCAAAGGGAGCGAGTGCCCTAGAGAACAATGAGGCCAGGGGGACATGGAGCCTCCGGCTAGGTTGTTAAGTTCCTTCAGTTTCCACGTTCACCAAGGGAATAGGAAATTAAGAGATGATTTTGAAATCCAAGCGCAGGGTAGAAGTACAGTTAAATATGGACGTTAGAATTCCAACCCGGGGAGCAATTGCTCATTTTGTGATAAATTCTGGTGTTCCTGGTGTTCTTCTTCCTTAATTTGGTCTTGAATTCCCTTCTTTCCGAGACCAGCCAAAGGATATAATTTTGCCCGGCATCTTCCTTAAAAATTTGTTTTTGAGTTTGCAGGGTATGTGTAGGAGGTAAAGGGACTGAAGAGATTGACACCTGCTTTTTGGAGAACATCCAGACTTGGCCTGTAGGCTCCTCTCAGCCCACTTCTGCCAGCAGGTGGCAAATGGCCTTTGGTCCATCCTGGCCTTCCAGCAGACCAGCCAGGAGTCTTAATGTTCAGAATACAAATCTAAGACAAGCTTCAAAACCCGATCCCCAAGCCCGCTGAGTCGTTTTCCTGCTGTTTAAAATCTATGAGTCCTCTATCAATTCATAGCACAGTGTGTCCAACACTCCAGGCTCTTGTCAGGGAAAACCTGTTTGTTTGTTTGTTTGTTTTCTTTGCAGTATTGGGAATTTGAACTCAAGGCCTCATGAATGCTTTTTCAAGTACTCTACCATGGACCTGTAACCCCAGCCCATGTTTTACTTTTTGAGACAGGGTCTCACTAAATTACTCAGGTTGCCTCTGGCCTCAAATTACAATCCTCCTGCCTTCACCTCCGGAGCTGCTGGAATTATAGACATGTGCCACTGTGCCTGGCTCAGGGGTTGGTAGTTCCCAAGCACACCTTCCACAGAGTGACAGTAAATGATATCTTATTCAGGATGGCCCTGCTTTGCTGGGCAGGGAATCAGTGCTGTCGTTACATGTCACTGTCCTCCACATTAACACGTCAGCTTCTGACTCCTGCCAACCTCAAATCAGTGCTGTGGCTTGTGGGCCTCCTGTTTCCAACATGATAAGGGAATACAAAGTCACTTTCTATGCTTGGAGCCCAGGTTAGAAGAAAAATAAGAATGAGGTTCTGGGCTGATAAATTGGTGCCATGATTATAAGTAAATAAAAAGGATCCCAAAAGCCTGACACACACACTGGGCAAAGTCTTCCTGGCAGTAAGCAAAGGAGCAAAGAACTCTTGCTTTCCTGGTCTTTCAAGTTTCAAAGGAATCCAGTTCTGTGATAACAAATGAAGTCCCCAGTGGTCCCATGCTCCAGTATGCAGCAGTGCAGCTTGGATGATTAAGAAAGCTTCATTATTACAAGTGTTTCTTTCTCAAGGTGAACATGCAGGGAAAATAGGTAATCTGGATATAAAATTTGTTATTAAAATCATGCCTGATTATATACTTCAGCCTCAGTCTGGC
This sequence comes from Pedetes capensis, assembly GCA_007922755.1. Classification (NCBI taxonomy): domain Eukaryota; kingdom Metazoa; phylum Chordata; class Mammalia; order Rodentia; family Pedetidae; genus Pedetes; species Pedetes capensis. The sequence goes on from VMDO01002039.1 coordinate 166,621, forward strand.
CACAAGGTCACCCTCTCTTCTTCCCTCCAGTGGCTTTAAGCCCCCTAGAAGAGTGGTGCCTGTGTCCCTTACAGGCCTGGCTTCCTTCTCTGTTCATGAGAGGGACTTCTTCCCTCGGATCTTGGGCTTCTTCACAGGTTGTAGGTCAGTGTTATCAATGATGTTCTTCTTCTGGTTCGAGCGGCCCGACAGGGAGGATGTTCTGCTGCAGGACAGAAGTGTTCTCCTTCTCAGCTCCAGAATTATCCATGCTGATATGAAGAGCGAGGTTCTCTGTGTCTGTCTGCTTGTTGCACTCCAAGGAGTCTGTCTGTTCCCTTTGTTGAATCTCTAGCTCAGAGGAAAGAAGGGCTGTCAGGTAGGGGATGGGGAAAGGTCTGGCAGCAGTCAGTGGGAATGTGCTGACATCAGCCTTGAAAAGACTCTGGGTCTCTCCAGTCTTGGCCATGAAATGGGTGAGCACCTGCTCCATGCCATGCCTCTGGGATGCAGCCTTCTCTGTAGGACCTGGCAGTCAGACACAGGCTCACAGTAGGTCAGAGTTCTGATGTATGTGTGGGGATCAGGGAACTCAGGAAAGTAGATGGGAATGTGTGGTGGGTGGGGTCAGTTCTGCCCTGCAGTGAGGGCCTTGGGGGTTGATTGGTCACTGGAGGGGCAGTGATGACCATCTTCTGAGACTGTTTTGCATATGCAGGGGGAGGGTCCACATTGAAACCCACCTCAACCCGTGTGACCATGGTAGCTGACAGTGTGGGCTGGGTGCCGGCTGTGTGCTCACAGGAAGACTCGGTACTCTTTCCAATTGCTGAAATGTAGCTCTGTAGCATCTCCACCTGTGTTTCTACAGAGGCTCTCTTGGTAATCTCACACCCTGCCTCTGTAGGCAAGGAGCTCACAACCACTTGCAAGGTTCTCCTCTGGACCAGATTGTAGTTAGCAGCAGGATTCGTGGACTGTTTACTTCCTGATCTCAATCTGGAGCTGCCAGCTCTGGCTGTTGTGTTGGCCATCTTGTTCTGGCATAGTGTTGCAAGCAGGTTTTTAAAATTTCCTAACAATATATGGTTGGTTTAAAATTCCAAATTAAGTCAATGGGACAATTCTTAGAATATGAGGGAAAATCATGATTATCCCCACATCAGCCTTAGAATATATAAAAAATTACTTATCTATGTATGATAAATGAGAAAATAATGACACAGGACAAGAAGTCCAATTATTTGATAGTGAGCCTCTGCAACAAACCAACCACACACAAAAGCAGTTTCAAAAAGCTGCTCCTTCCTCAGTGCTATGAGAACACTAACACCTCTTCTCAAAAACGCCATTTCAGAACTCTGAAACCCAACCAAAGCCTTGAAGCAATCCATGAGTATTTATTAAAGAGCAATGAATACATGCACAGAGAGTTTATGGCAATTTACTTGTCATATTTTCTGTCCAGTTGTGTGGTGGCCTTGAAAGTCACCAGATTGCACTGCAGTAGCTGTGAAAACCATAGAGACTACTTCAAGGGAGAAGGATTTCCTCCTCTGTTCTCAAAAGCCTTATGCCTTGAATATCATTATTTCAACTCCATAGCAGCTCCCTTAAAAAGCTCCTCCCTCCCAGTGTGCATTTATTTCACACGATTCAGATCTTGCTCTGTGCGGAAAACACTATCCCAGGGGCCACATTTTTTATATCGCAGGTATTTCAGACCGTGAGGTCAATTGGAGCTAATAGAGAAAAAGGCGGAGAAAATACCCATGGTTTTTGAACATCTGTAACATTGATCAGAAAAGAGAAGGTGACATGCATGCATAAGGTCATACACTTGTCCATTAATGTGTACATGCTAAGGAAAGCAGTGAGAAGATGGTAATAGCTCACTGCTGGCTGAATTTCAGGCTTTAGGTGTGCAGAAAGTGAAGGCCAACAAACAAGTGTAAAGTGCCTGCTAGAACACTGAAAATATACCTCAACACTCTCTCTCTCTCTCTCTCTCTCTCTCTCTCACACACACACACACACACACACACACACACACACACACACAGAGCCTCTCGAAAAGTCCAAGTGACTCACTGCTTAACAGAAGTTAAGATCCTTCCTGTCCAATCATTACCTGACCACTAAACTAATGCAGCCTACAGTTGTACCACTGTGGCATCTCATCCCATCAGATATTGGAAGCTAAGCATGGTCAGGCCTGGTTAGTACTGGATGGGAGACCACCTGGGAACACCAGGTGCTATAGGCTTGGGAGAAGGACTTTGTAAACCACTCCAAAAAACAAAAAACAAACAAACAAACAAAAAACAACCAGCCATTAAAAACCCTATGAATAGCAGAGAGGCACTAACAATACTGTTTTGCCTGTTGTATGTAGGGTCACTATGAGTTGGAAACGCTGACTCGACGGCAACTAACAACAACAATAAACTGATGGAATAGAGACTTTGGTGGCTGCATATGAGCTAAAATATTGACTACAATATTAGCCTAAGAAAATTCTTAAAAATATAATCAGCAACAAAATAATACAAAGAATCTCTGGGGAGAGAAAGTGATTTCCAAATTTGCACATTATATTAGTTAAAAAGACCAATTTCATAGAAAAAAAAAGTATAGTACATGCAAAGAAGCAAGACATATTGCCCACACAGAGAAGGGAGGGGAAGCAGTCCATAGAAATGATCCTTAAGGCATCCCAATGAGGGACTACTAGAGAAAGAGTTTAAGTCAGCTATTGTAAAAGTCAAAGAACTAAAGGGAACTGTGGACAAAAGACTTGAGAGAGGAGGGTAGAGCAAGATGGTGGAGTAGGACTCTTGTGACTGTACCCTTGAAGAAAACCAACTTGAACTATTGTCCACACATGAAAATATCTTCAGAAAAACTAAGGAAACCAGATGAGAGATCACAGTACCTGGTTATACCATAATAATGATAACAGACCCATTGAGGAAGATAGAAAGGACAGTTTTACATTAGCTGTAATCTTCTCCCTTGCCCTAGCTAATAGAGTATGAAGAGAGATTCCACCTGCCTCTGGGAAGGAGAAAGTAAAAACCATAGAACTTTGCTTTAGATCCCAGTGCTGGAACCGCCTCAAAAATAAGTAAATAAATAAATAAACAAATAAATAAAAACAAAAAACCAAAAACGCAGCACCAGGCATTCCCTTATAGTTCCTAACTCTAGTCAATACTTATAGCCTGAGTCTCTAGATACAGTGCCAGATGGGAACACATAGCCTCTCCAAGTTGAACTTGAGTTTCGGCTCCTATCGCTGCTGACTGACTGCAGCAGCCTTGGGTTTAACAAAACTCAGCAGCAGGCAGTTCCCAGCAGTTTAGGGATTTTGTTGGTACTCTGTGCTCTGTCAGTCTTGATGGCCATGGGATTCCAGTCCAGTGCCAAGCCAAGCTCAAAGGCCATGTTCTAGGCACGATGTCATGGACTTATACCTCCAGCACCACTATGCCTGCAGTGCTCATAGGCTTAGGGACCACCTCAGATGACTGTCACCAGATTGCTGAAGACACTTACTGTGGAAGGTCATTCCCAGATGTGGCCAGACTGCAAAGACTGGAATAAGTACCTTGTTAATGTATGATATAGATTCAGTATAAGAATCAAGAACAATCAGAGAAACTTGACATTGCCAACTGGAGAAAGTTAAGTGCCAGAGACTAAATCTAAATTGATAGCATATACTCACTCCCTAAGAGTTCAAACCAGCTGTTTTAAGGAAACTAAATGAACTTCAAGAAAATGCTGGGGAATAATTTAGGAATTTATTAGAGAAACTTAACATGGAGATTGAGGTAATAATTTAATAAAACATTCAAGAGAAATATTGTCACTGAAAAATACTTGTATGAGGTTTGAAAAAAATGTAGCACAGAGAATTCACAGCAGAACTGATCAAGCAAATGAAAGACTCAGTGAACTCAGAAAGAGATTATTTGAAAATATATATAGTCAGTAGAAGGGAAACTATTGGTGGGGAGGAAGGGGATATGGGAAACTACTGGTGGGGCTTATGAGAGGGTAAGGGGAGAGGTGAACACGAGCAATAGATAATGATGTGTATGTATGGAAATGTCATAATGTAACCCATTAAGTTGTACACCAAAAATTATTAATAAAAAGTTACTGGGAAAAAGTATATAGCCATAGTAGAAAAAAGAATAAAAAAGAAAGAAGAAAGCTTATGGGAGTAATGGACAGCATGAAAAAGGCAAAAGTATGTGTTATTGGCATTCAAGAGGGAGAAGAGGAAAGGGTAGAAAGTTTTGTAAAGAAATAATACCAGAAAATTTACCAAACCTCGAGAAAGATATAAATATCCAGACACAGGAGCTCAAAGATCTTCAATCTGATTCACTGTAAATAAGACTACCTCATGACATATTCTGATCCAAAATCCAAGATCAAAGACAAAGAAAGGATCCTGTAGTAGTAAAAGGAGTGAAGCAAATAACGCATAAGAGAGTTTTAGTACCACTAACAGCAGAGTTCGTAGCAGAAATCATGTAGGCCATAAGAGAGTTTAATGATATACTTAAGGTGCTTAAAGACAAAGACTTGCAAACCAAGAATACTTACCCAGCCAAACAATCCTTGAAAAATGAAGGACAGATAAAGACTTTCCTACAGAAACAGAAGCAGAGGAACTTTATTACCACCTGACCTGTTTTACAGGAAATGCTAAAGGGAGTTTGTCAAGTTGAAAGAAAAAGAAGATAATGAGCAACTAGAGAACATCGAAGAGCATAAAACTCACTAGTAAAAGTAAATAAAGGGTCGGTGGCATGTGAATCACCTATATCTTTAGTATTAAGGTTAAAAGTCAAACTGTTAAAATTAATAACTATAACAGTTTATTAAGAGATATGCTATATATAAAAATGTAAATTGTGACCTCCAGAATTCAAAATCTAGTGGTGCAGTAAATTAAAATTGTGTAGCTTTTGTTTTGCAATCAAATTTAAGTCTTTTATCAGAATAAGGTGATTTTGGAAGTATAAGATTTTTTTTGTTTCACGAAAGTCACAAACCAAAAATTATGATATATAAACAAATAAAATAACAAGGAATCAAAACATGCTACTAAGGGAAAGACTTTATGAGAGGAAGAAAGGATCTACAAAACAACTGGAAAGTAATTAACAAATGATAGTAGTAAGTCATTACCTATTAGTAGTTACCTTGACTACAAATGGATCGAAATTTCCAATTGAAAGACATACTATGGCTGAATGGATATAAAATCAAGACCCAACTATATGCTGTTTACTAGAGACTCATTTCACCAATAAAAAACATACACAGAATGGAGAGAAGAGATGGAAAAAGATACTCCATATACTGTAAACCAAAAGAGAGCAGGGATAGCTATACTTCCAGATAAAAAAAAGATAGATTTTAAGTTTAAAAAAAAGTACAGAAAGAGGCAAAGAAGGCATGAAATAATGATAAAGTGGTCAATTCAGCAAAAGGATTGTGAACATATGCACTCAACATTCCAGAATCTATACATATAAAACAAATGTTAATAGATCTAAAAGGAATGATAGACTACACTATGATAATAATAGGGGGTCTTCATCACCTATTAAACTTTCTGCAGTGGACGGAGTATTCAGATAGAAAATCAGTAAAGAAAAGTAGGATTTACACTGTACACTAAACCAAATGCACTTCACAGACATTTACAGAACATTCAATCTAACAGTTGTAGAATACACATTCTTTTCAAATGCACATAGAACATTCCCTAGGATAGATCATATTTTAGAAAACGAAACAAATACTCATGAATTTAAGAAGATTGACATGATATCAAGAATCTTTTCTGACAGGAATGGGATAAAACTAGGAATCAAAATGAAAAGGAACTTTAGAACTGTACAAAAACATAGACATTAAACAACGTGTTCCTAAATAACTCGGGGTCAATGAAGAAATCTAAAGGGAAGTTTAAAAAATGTTTTGAGATGGAAATGCAATATACCTAAACAAACAAAGATGGCAGTACCTCTTTGTTGGAAATACAATATACTCAAACTTATGAGATACAGCAAAATTAGTTTAAGAGGGAAGTTTATATAGATGATAAAGAACAAAGCAGCAGTAAATGAAATGAAGAGTTGGTTTTATAAAAGATAAACAGAATTGACTCACAACTTGAGAGGGCTTGAACAGTACTACAAAATAATTATACCTAAAAATAATGTATGGAATATTCTACTAGGGTCTCTATGAGTTGGACTTGACTCAACAACACCTAACAACTACAACAAACCGCAAAACAGTAGTGTATGAATTTTCTCAATTGCACATGGTGCATTCTCCAGGACAGATCACACTTCAAGCCACTGAAAAGATTCAGCACATTCACAAGATTGAAATCATACAAAGTATCTTGTGAAACCACAATGGAATACAAGTAAATATCACTGACCAAAGGAAAATTAGAAAATTCACGAATAGGTAGGATTAACATGGTTTTAAACAATGAATGAGTCAAAGAAAAAAAAAAAAAACAACACAAGTGAAATTAGAAAACAAGTTGTAACTAGTGAAATGGAAATGCCATGTAACAAAACCTTATGAGATGCAATGAAGTAGTGGTCAAAGAGAAATCTATAGTTGTAAAGGCCTACATGAAGAAAGAAGAGAGCCAGGTGTGGTGATGCATGCCTATAAACCCAACAACTCAGAAGGTGGAGGCAGGAGTATCACAAGCTTGAGGCCAGAAGCAACCTACATAATTTAGTGAGACCCTCTCTCAAAATAAAAAAAAAAATTAAAAAATGGGAGTCTAGGAGTTCTTCTCAGTGGTAGAGTGCTTGCAAAGTATGCACAAGATCCCAGGTTGGACACAAGTACTACAATATATATATATATATGAAAGAAAATACCAGCCTACAGCCATAGCACTGTGGCTTCCGATCCTGTCAGATCTCGGAAGCTAAGCAGGGTCAGTCCTGGATAGTATTTGGCTGGGAGACTGCCTGGGAAAACCAGATACTGTAGGCTTGGGAGAAGGACTTGGTAACCCATTCCCAAAAATGAATCAGCCAGGGAAACCAACTATGAATAGCAGAGAAGCAGTGACAATAGTAGGGATTTAGCTCAGTTGGTAGAGCGCTGTGCTGCAGTCTCTGAGGTCCTGAGTTCAATTCCCAGCACCCCAAAAATGGGAGAAGGACCTGGCAATCCACTCCCAAGGCAATTCTGAAACAGTCAGCCATTGAAAACCCTATGAGGGTCGCTATGAGTCGGATACCGACTCAATGGCACCTAACAACAACAACAACAACAACAACAACAACAACAATTAAAGGAAATAAACTGAGCCCAAATCTAGCAGAAGTGAGGAAATAATACAGAGGAGATCAAAGAAATAAAAACTAAACAGACACTAATCATGGTTTCATTTTTGCCTTTCCCAAGTTTTATGTGTTTCTTTCTTTTTCTTGCCTTATTGCTCTGTCTGTAGCCTTCAATCAAATTCTACCTTGCACCTAGACGTTATCATGAGTTGATATGATGAGATGCAAGTATGGTGCAATTTCAAGGTCATTTCCTTAAAATCAAAGCTGTTTTCACTCTTTTCCCTTCCATTGGCTGTAATACAGACATGGAAGTTAGCCATGTGTGGCCATGAAAATGAGGACAATGTCCTTTGAGATGTAAGAGTAGTGCACTGAGAAATGAAAGAGCACCAAGATAGGAGAAAACAGAGAGTCTTAGAGGTCTTGAGCTGGTGGGCTCCCCTGCTAGCCATAGACTTCTCACACTAGACTGCTTCTACCGAAGAAGAAACCGTCTCATGGAATCTTGCAGCAGTTTAATTTGTACCCTAATTCAGAGAGAAGTTAATTCCTCGTTTGGGGTTTTTTGCATCTAGTTTCTTGAATAATCTAATTTTTAAATTTTTATTACTGGATTCCTACTGCAGCTGCCACTAATAATCCTAGTCTTATTCACTGTTTTTGAACTTGACACTGATCTTATCCTGAGTTAAATATATTGAGGCCTGCTGCTAGGATTCCTTTCCTTCTATTGATTTTTCTTCCCATTTATGCTGCTTAAAAAACTAACATATTCATTGTTGTCACTTTGCAGTATTTTATTAAGGCTAGGAGATTCAAATACTTCAAATGAATCATTTTCAAACATCCATGCCCATTCACGGGGCTGGGGTTTAGGTCAGTTGGTAGAGTGCCACTCTGTGCTCTCTGAAGACCTGGGTTTGATCCCCAGCACTGCAAAAATGGGAGGAGGACAAGGCAGCCCACTCCCAAAACAATCCTGAAACAATCAGCCATTGAAAACCCTATGAACAGCAAAGAAGCACTGACATAGTGCTGGGCATGGCACAGTGTTGGGGAGTGTTTTGTCTGCTGTACCTAGGGTTGCTATGAGTCAGACCTGACTTGGTGGTTCCTAACAACAACAACATACCCTTCACAAGAATGTATGCATCCACATGAACTTAAGAGTGATTTTTTTACCTCCTCCCTGACCCCCAACAGAGCTCACTGCATCGCCCATGCTGGCCTGGAACTTGTTATATAACTGAGTCTGGCCTTGAACTCATGATCTTGCTACCTCAGTTTACCAAGTGCCGAGATTACAGGCATGCAAATTTCATGTTCCTTCAAACTCCATCACCACCCCAATAACTACAACAAAGAAACACAAAAACGAGTTTTGAGCATGGTATACTAAAATAATAAATTGAACAGGAAAATATTATAGTTACTCTTTAGAGTCTTCCCATTCAAAGAGCACAATAGGCAAAATTTTGGGCTTTTTAATGTATGTCTGAAATATTTTAGAGCTTTATTTTTAAAGTTCTGTCTGCCTGTTATGAAGTTTATAGGAATGGTATATCTTATTATTCTAAATAAGAAATTTTTTCTCTACCTGATTATTAGTAGGATATAATAAAGCATAGGCTGGAGGTTAGGTCAGTTGGTAGAGTGCTGCTCCACACTCTCTGAGGACCTGAGTTCTATCCTCAGCACTGCAAAATTGGAGAAGGACCTGGCAAGCCACTCCCGAAGCAACTCGAAAACAATCAGCCATTGAAAACCCTATAAGGATCGCTGTGAGTCGGACCCAACTCAATGTCATCTAACAACAAACAACATAATAAAACATGGTATATCATCATTGGTTAAGTATGGCTTTGCTTAACCTTTCTTGCCTTGATCTTTTCAAAAAATTATGGAAATATGTATAATGTTAATCTAAAAGAGTTTTTAAATGAAAAATAAATATGATAATACATATCATGTACTAGGCATAGGACCTAGAACAGAGTTAGTAGTAGAAAACATAACCCACTGTTACCTCCAAAGGTGATTTTTATATTGTCAGGCCCGGAGTTTGGGCATGGCTCTCCCTGTACTACAAGGTACCCTCATGTCCAGGCCCTAGAGCAGCCCAGTTTGTCCACTGGAGAATGGTGGGGAGCCATGGACTGGGTGCTCTTGGATGGGGGAAAGATCTGTAATACCCCTGTTCCCTCTCCCCAAGCCTCTGCTCTCCACTTCCACTCACAGCAGGAGCCCAGCACATGAAGAAGAGTGGATTCGGATTCCAGAAAGGCAAGGCTACGCCACTTCTTGACGCTTTATATCTACCACTTCTTGAAGAATTGTTGTTGTTGTTGTTAGGTGCTGTCGAGTTGGTATCTGACTCATAGTGACCCTCATAGGGTTTTCAATGGCTGACTTTTTTGGGGGATTGCCTTGGGAGTGGATTGCCAGGCCCTTCTCCCATTTTTGCGGTGCTGGGAATTGAACTGGGGACTTCAGAGACTGCAGCGCAGCGCCCTACCAACTGAGCTAAATCCCAGCCCCTCTTGAAGAATTGGATATAATAAAATGACAACAGTGGCCCAGAGAGGAGCAGAAATTTATCTGAGGTCACCCAACAAGTGGGGAGGCAAAGCTGGGGCTGGCTCTGAGGTCACTTGTCTCCCAACTCCCCGCTCCCTTTGCCTTCCATACAAACTGCTCCTCCTGCTGAGGCTCGGTCCTTCCCTGGGGCTTCCTTGTCCAAGGGTGGTGGGTCAGGGGGCTTGGCATCAGAGCATGAGATCTTTTGTGTTTGCCCCCCATATTCCCACATCTTCACGGCTTGAGTCCCCCTGGCCTCCTACTTAGAGTGTCTCTGGAGATCCCTCTTCACGCTGCTCACCTGCGGGTCTGGCTTCCTCACTCACACCTCGAACAAAAGTCTAGGGGAGGTCGCTGCTTAACCTGTAAGGATGGTGTGTCACTGGAGGAGTCTCAGGCCTGGATCAGTGAAATGCTCAGTGAGCAGGGATTTCCCAGTGCCTATACTCTCCTTCCTTCTCTGTCTTCCGGGAACATTGGAGGGAAGGACAGAGGTTGGAGCTGTAGGCTCAGACCTGAGTGTTAGGGCTGACAGTATCCAGGTCAGCACTGACAGTTACATAATTTTTGTTGTTGTTTGTGTGTATGAGTGTGAGAGTGTGCGTGTGTGTGTGTGTGTGTGTGTGTGTGTGTGTTTCCTGAACGTGGCTAAAGGTGAGGTCTGCAGATTTCTATTTCCTGATGAAATGGAGACTGCAGTATTTGAGTTGACTATTTGATTTCTGCCGGCAGCCATAGTGCTGTGGTGTCTGATCTCATCACCTGTCAGAAGCTAAGCAGGGTCAGGCCTGGTTAGTACTTGGATGGGAGACCACCTGGGAACACCAGGTGCTGTAGGCATGGGAGAAAGACCTGGAAACCCACTCCCCAAAATCATTCTGCCATTGAAAACCCTATGAATAGCAGAGAAGCACTGACAATAATGTTTCGCCTGTTGTACATAGGGTCACTATGAGTTGAATGCCAACTCTATGGCACCTAACAACAGCATTTGGTTTCTAATATGAAGCTCTAGGAATGGGGCTCTTGTTTCTCACCTTGCTCTCCCTTACACCCCAGAAACAGGCCTAATGTGTCTTTTTCTGTCCACTTTGGAGAGGAAGGCCCCTTTTCCTATCCATGTCCCTGTAGCTTACAGGAGCTCAGAAATCACAGATATCAGAAACAAAAGGAGCCTAAGGGGGTCTTTTTATTGGAAAGTGGATGAGAGAGGCAGCCCCAGGCTTGGGCATCCGGCATAGGAAGCAATGGGCCACGTGCAGAGGGTAGTGTTACCAGGACCTGAGGCCAAATGGAGGCCTGCAGTCCTGGGCTCTGGATAGATGCCTTCAGGACAGGCTTCACCTGGTGGGAGAGAAGAGAGACAGAGATGTGACTCAGCTGGTCACAGCACTGAGATGTTGTGAGGAGGGAGGGACACCTCTTTCTGTACTTTGCTTAGAGCCCCTAAGTCCCTTCAACACCCACCCACATCCTCCTTCCTGCCACTCTGAGATTGTCCTCCATCACCCAGCCCTTTTCTGTGTCAGTGCGAGTCCCCTCTCCTTCCAGCTAGGGCTCACCTCTTCTGCATCCCACACACTGCATCCCACACAAGGCCACACTGCACTTCATGGTCACTGAGCACTGAACATCATTCCGACACTGGTTGGGAGGAGTCCTCCTTGGGCAGCGTGTCACAGAACCTTGGCTTGCTGCAACTTTGCCCTTTGACTGTTGACCTTTAACTGAAACTGGTTCTATATAATGCTCTTGTTGTTTGACTCAAATGTGACCTTTCTCAGGATTATGACTTTTTAACTGACAAGGTTCTACTATGGTATCTTCTTTGTTCATCCAAACATGCCTTTTCTATTATCTTGTCTTTTAATGGACACTGTTAAAGTAGAAATGTTGCCATGTTTAGATGAGTATGTGTGCATCACTACCCTGTTTTTGCCTTAGGGCCAGTCACTGCCCACTACAGTGTCCCCCCATGCATGCCCAGATGTGGGAAAGGTGCACCAAGGACATAGGAGGTCTGCTGCTGGAAGGCTGTTCCTTTCTCTTTGGGGAACTGGGGTAGAGGACCAGAGTTCCTTTGCATGTGCATTTCTTCCCTATTCACTCTCTCAGGAGCTGGTTCCAGATTGGGTTGACACTCAGAACTGAGAAGGATACCTTGCCTTACTAAAGAAATTTATATCTTTACAGTTAGTGGTGAAGAGATATCCCAGAATGATGGGAAACATGGTAAGATCTGGGGCTGCATGATGGCTGAAAATACCCAAAGTTACTGGAAAAAATAATTCAATACATAGGATGGGAACTGATCACAGAAAAAATAGTTATTTGCAGGCTGTTCAACTGCTACCATTTTCCTTCTGGACGCTTGGCATTTTCGAACTTAGAAGTTCTAGCTGAGACTGAAAACCCTGATATTCTACTTAATAGGCTCTGTGTGCACTCTGAGCTTAAGCAGCTGGACAATCTTTTGGCAATTTCTTAGGCCTTCTTTGTCTTAACTCTCTGTTCCTGGGACACTGTGCTCTAGCCAGCCATGTGTGTCTGTTCCCTGGAGTCCAGAATGATAAAGATCATTCACAGGCCACCAGGTGCTCTTCAACTGTATCAGATTCTCTGAGTCACAACTCTCCATTGATATTGAAGTAGGATCTTGGCTTTGATAGAATCCAGGAAATTGCCTTCAACTTGCAGATGGGAAACTGGAGTTCGGGGAGGAGAGCTCTCCAAATTCACTCTTGAGTCAGGGCCAGAGCTGGGCTTGGAACTACATATCCTGATATTATGTCATTTCTTTTTCTGTAGGATGCTGACCAAGGCAGGAAAATTCAGTAGCCCTTCAAAAAAGGCTTGTTGATGGATTAATTTAGCAGAAGTTGGTTACTGGGGGCAGGCCTTTGGAGCTTTTATGTGGGCACCCAGTTCTGGTAGCTTTCTTTGCTCCTGATCTGCTATGATGTGAGGTCATCTAATGCAAGCCCTGCCACCTGCCCTGCTGCCATGTCTGTCCTTCTACCATGCCTTCCTGCTTCTATGGAATTAAATCCTCTAAACCATGAATCCCCAGTAAATCATTCCTCTGATAAGTTTGTTTCTGTCAGGTATTTTTGCCACAGAGGTGCACAAGCTGTCTAAAACAGATGCTGTGTATCCTTTAGCCAGCACCAAGTCAGACACTTCCCCAACGCAGGGACTATCATTACTATTTTTCTTCCAAGAAGTTAAATATGGCTGCTACGGCTATCAGTGCCTTGAAAATGAATGTTCACTTTTTATGCCCAGTAACTCTCAAGTGCTGTTCAGAGTGTGTGAGTCTGATGACCTCAACCCAGCAGGTGCTCTCATGTGTTGATGGGAAGCAGGTGATGGAAAGGTCCAGCTTTACCAGCTCTGTTGCAGAGAGTTGACACAGTCTCTGGCTTTCAGGATTCAAATGGCAGACAGTGTCCCCCATATGGGAATGACCTTCCTATGGTTTGTTGCTGTTAGGTGCCATTGAGTTGGATCTGACTCATAGCGATCTTATGGATAACAGAACGAAATACTACCCAACACTATCTGACAGTACTTCTCTGCTGTTCATAGGGTTTTCAATTGCTGATTGTTTCAGGGCTGCCAGGTCCTTCTCCCAAGCCAATAGCATCCATTATTCGCAGGTGGTCTCCCATTAGGTACTAGTCAGGCCCGACCCAGCTTAGCTTCCAAGCTCTGATGAAATTGGACACCAGGATGGTATGGCTGTAAACATCCTATGGTTAGAAGCCAAGAAAAAAATATCTTTCACACCTACCCTCATTACATCTTGGGTGACAGAATAAGCACTGCTTTGTGTTTCTTTCTCACAGACCATGTTCTATACCACCTGTGCTGTTAAATTTCTGTAATAGTACCTGAGACAATCTCTGCCCACCTCTGAGGCTCAGATTTCTTTTTATAATTTGTTTTTATAAACTTAACCATAAACAAAAAGCAAAATAAGAAGTGTACTGAGGTTGATACAGCCCTCTGAGCATTCCTGACTAAAGTATTCCTTGATTCTACAAATATTGCCTCATTCAGATAACCCTGGATTTTCTGTTGGTGGTGGTGGTGATGGTGATGAGAGATGGAGAAAAGAAGGAAAGACGCTGGGAAGGAAAGAAGTTCTGGGATTGAAAAATGGGTAGTTACCAAGAGAAGGCAGTGTTTAGTGTGGCTTAAATAGAGAAGTCAGAAAATCTGTTTTTAGCCACAATTCAGATGAGACATGGAGTCCTCTAGCTCTACTGAGTGTTTGCTGAGTCAAAGAGTACAGATGCCATCTCTCCTGGCCTTTTACCTCAAGATAGAGAATGAGTGTCACTGATACCTCTAGGCACAGGTGTTTCAAGGTATTATGTACTATGTTCTAGCCAGCCATGCGATTCTGCCCCCAGAGCTTCCTAGTACCCAAGGCCATGAACAAGCCACAGGTCATTCCCAGTTGGTAATAGATATCCCGAGCCACTCTCATATGAAATTTGGTGTTGAAATCCCTAGAGACATCATCTAATAAACTGCCCTCATTTTACAAATGGGGAAACTGTAAATCACACAGTAGAGCTGAAAATGGGAATACTATGTGCTGATATAAAGTCCTTTTTCTTGAGATGGAAAGCCAGGAAGAAAGATTCAGAACTTTTTAAGGAAAGACTATTGATTAATGTAATCCAAAATATCAAGAAACTGACAAACAAAAACCACGTGATCATCTCAATTGATGCTGAAAAGGACTTCCATAAAGTGCAACACCTTTTCATGATAAAAACACTGGAGAAAATAGGTATAACAGGCAAATACCTTAATTTCATAAAAGCCATTTATGACAAACCTACAGCCAACATTATATTAAATGGAGAAAAACTAAAACCATTTCCTCTTAGATCTGGAACAAGACAAGGATGTCCTCTCTCTCCTATTCTATTCAACATAGTAAT
>VMDO01002040.1:0-68438 GCA_007922755.1 Pedetes capensis
CACCTCAGGAGGGCCAAGTTTCTCCCCATAAAGATGGGTGGTCTATGCCGGGCGCAATGGCTCACACCTATAATCCCAGCAACACAGGAGGTAGAGGCAGGAGGATCCCAAGTTCGAGACCAGAGGCAGTCAGTGTCATTTAGTGAGACCCTATCTCAATATAAAAAGTAAAAAAAAAAAAAAAAAAAAAGGGCTGGGGGTATAGCTGAGTGGTACAGCACTTGCAAAGCATGCGAGCGTGAGGCCCTGGGTTCAACCCCCAGTACCAAAAAAAAAAAAGTGATCTGTCTTATTAACCTAGCTGAGCATCAGGTGTTGGTTAGCCATAAGGGGGTGCAGGGTGGGGGGGTTCTACCTGCCCCGGTGGTAAAGAGCCCTGCTGCCTATTCCCCACTGGGTCCTAAATTTAGGCTTCAAGATGCCGACTTCTCCCCACTGAGGAGCTGGTTCACTATCAGGCCTCAGCAACACGGATAGCAGCGGACACAAACTTGAATGATTTATGTGCAAAGCGTCCAGAGAGGAGCCTCTTATAAAAGGGTCCTCATGGGAGGAGATTTGCAAGGCATTTGTTAAATAGTGCAGCTGCTCTAGAAAAGCCAAGGCCTGAATGAGTAGAAAAGTAAACTGGCCTGCATATGGAGAGAGGTTAAGGCAGGACTGAGGGGACTAAGGGGATCCAGCAAGTGCCACCTGGGAAGGGTGAGCACTGGGCGGGCTCAGCAGCCTGGCATGCTGTGGTGTAGCCCAGCTCAGGTGTGGCCATGTAGGCTGGAGTCAGGGCTTTGGACCGTGCACTGTGTGTGTTGGGGGATGGGGAGGCTCTGCTAGCTGTGACATGACTAACCTCTCTCCCTTCCCTGGAGTAAAGTGACCTTCCCAGTACTGGGTATAAAGGGCCAAGCACAGGGCCCAGCCTTGCCCTCTCCCCTGGCTCTCCCGGGTGTTCTGCTCCCCAGGCCTGTGCTTTCCCACCTCCGCCTCACTGTGAGCAGAACCAGCTCCTACCCTCCCCGGTGTGTCCCTGCCATGGTCCAGGATGTCGCCCTCATCCTGAGGCTCTGGGGCTAAGGAGCACCTCCTTCCCTCCAAGCTGCACCCTCCTCCTCAGCCCTTCCCCCAAAGAACCCCAGTATCCCCTCCAAAGCTGCCTGTCCACGTGAGCTGTTGGTTCAAAACCCGGCGGTTGCTTCCGGCCCTTCAGAGTCCCAGCGAGGCTGGGCTGGGTAGAACTGAAAGGTGGGTGGCTGCTCCCACTTTCTGCTTTTCCAAGCTTGCTTGTGAAGCTCATTCTAATTTCCCTGAGACTTGTATCTTCCAAATAAAGCCTCTTTAGCCTTGAGCTAATTCCGACTACGTTTTTGACCCTTGCAGTTAAATTTGTCCCAAAGCAGGAGCAGCAGGATTGGCTGCCCTGGTGGCTGAGTCACTTGTCTTCCTGTTTGTCTCCCCGAAGTCCAACGTCTTGTAGGTGTGGATGAAAGGAGAACCGGGCAGGTGGTGCTCTCCTGGTGGTAGCCAGTGCTCTCTAGTAAAATAGTGTGACCGAGGCTGGCAGAGCCACAGCCAGCCCCGGGGCTGTGGGCTCCATCCCATATCCACGGCTGGGCTGTGGAGCCAGCAGCCTGCGCTGGCGCCAGACGCCCACGGCTGAGCTGAACAGGCCGCGCTTAGGACCTGGGAGGCCAGGGCAGCTCCTGACAAGAACCCCTGGCCCCCGGTAGGGCAAAAGGAGGAAGGAGCAAGGTTTTCTCTGGGATGAGGGGGCTTCCAGGATGCTGGACTTCCAGCTTCAAAATGGAGAAAGTATTGGGTAAACCAAGACAAACTTGGCACCCTAGAGGGATCTTGGGTGCAAGAAAAAGAACCGGGGACTGTCTCCTAACTGTGCGCTAAGCGAACTCCCTCATTGCCATTTCCATTGGTACAATGGAAATAACGTCAGTCTTGAAGGGATATCACAGAACTTCAATGCAAATATGTGCAGAACAGCAGGCATTTACTTGCTGGAAGCTTCTCTAACGAGTACCCGCTCTTAAACCCGTGTGTCGAGTTTTACAAACCCTGTGTTGCTCTGTGTGTCGAGTTTTATAAGAAATTATCATTCTACTTCCCATATTTGTAAATCAGAATATAACCAGCATTTCAGTGGGTGGACATTGGTGAGGTCTACGTGCCCCTTGTCCCAAAGCTCTGTATGCCAGCTTCCTTTACTGCCACCCCTGGCTTGGGACTTGCACCCCCCAATTCAGCTCCGCCCTGGACATCCTGTCTACCTCAAGGGCTTGATTGGGATGCCCATTACCCTCTTCTCTGACTTACGTTTTTGGGCCTTTGCACAATTCCTCGTAGGGCTGGGCCAAGGGCTCTCAGCCTGAAGGATGGTCCTGGGCAAAGAATTGGATCCTAGGATGGGTCTAAGGTTCAACATCAGGATTAATGGAAATACGCATAAACTGAGGTGCTTCAGTCACTGGAAATCACTAGCACTCTGAAACCAAGAATCAGAGGGTCTCCAGCGGGTCAGTATTCCCTTGTTAACCCATGGCATAACCTTTAACCTAGAACTTCCTCGCTTTTGTCTACCTGCATAATAAAGGAGCAGATCTCTCCAGCTCCTTCCGGCTCCAGTATTCTGTGACTCCGCTGAAAATTGTGTGCCCATTAAACAATTCCAAAGGAATTGTGCCTGGCAATGTGAAAGCTAGCAGCCAGCCCAAGGAGGAAGAGCACTTGGGGCAAGGACAGTCTGCTCCCCGGCCCAGGACTCTTGCTGAGGTGTTAGTTGACGCTGATGGAACACAGCAGCGATTTATGAGCGCTCGCGAGTAGGAAGCCTATACATTAGTCATGTCTGAGATTCCTCCTCACTGACACTGCAGGCCAGCTCGGCCACTGCCCAGATGGAGGACTTATTGATCCAGAGAGAGGAAGTGAGCCAGCATCGCTTTATTTTAATAGCAAATAAAAATGAATTTTTCCAGGGAGGAAACCCACATTAAACTATTAGAGACAAAATTCTGGATCAGGTCAGGCTGTAATGAGAAAACAAAATTACATGGTACCAATTGTCTCCGATTTGAGAAAGGAAGTATAGCACTTCTCAAAAACTCCCCCTCCAAGGGAGCCTCGGAACAAAAGGAAATCTTCTTCCCACTGCCTCTCCTCTTCCCCAGCCCCCACAGGCTTGCTCAGAGAAGGTGGAGGAGGAGAAACTGACCAGGGACCTTAGGAATCTCTCACTCTGGGCTTAGAACTGGGCAAAGTGGCTGAAAGACCCACAAGCAATGTAGCTCCTGCCCCCAGATCAAACACACATGAAATGAATAGCATCATTAGATGTTAGATTTGTGGTTGCTGTTAGGTGCCTTCGGGTCACGTCCAACTCATAAGCCACCCTCATAGGGTCTTCAGTGGTTCTCAAACTTGAATTTGCATCAGTATCTCTGGAAGGCTTGTTGACCATTGATGGCTGGGTCCCACTCAAGGAAGTCACATTCAGCTAGCTTTGAGATAGGGGCCAAATCTTCGTTTCTGACAACTTCCTAGGTGTTGCCCGTGCTGCTGGTCCAAAGACCAGCACAACAGACCAGGGTTCCTCATGCCATAGGGTGCATCAGAACCACCTGGGGGCAAGTTGGAACATGAATTCTGATTCGGTAGCTGTGGCCCAAAGCTGAGAATCTGCATTCCTTTCTTCCTTCGTTTGGTGCTGAAAATTGAGCCCAGGGGCTGGCATGTGCTAAGCAGGTGCTCTACCAGGAAGCTGTCCCTCCAGCCTCAAGAGTTGGCATTTCTAACAAAGGCCCAGGAGATGCCACAGATGCCAGCCTGTGGACACATTCAGTAACCAAGGTGCTCCAGGTACACCATCACAGCAGTGGAGATCAGAGAGTGAGAGGCGAGCTGGGGTTGACATTGGAGGGCAAAGTTTAGTGGTAGTTTTTGGAACTTGAGGTGGTTCTTGAAGAAGGAGCAAGACTTAAGTAACTGAGGAAAAGAGAGTATTCTGGCAGGGAACACTGAGAAAGGCAGGGAGAGGAGAAGGGGAACAGCTAGAGTAGAGAAGTGGACACTGGCCATTGTCACGTGCTGGTGTAAGTGACAGATCAAGGCTTGGGGCTCCACAGGCAGGCGCCTCTCTCCGTTTGCCTCCCCCCACACCTCCCCATTCAAAAGGCTGGTCCAGTTCCAAAAAGTCTACTGGCAGCTGGTCTTCATGATGGAAATAATTATTGTTCTGCAAGCCCCAGACTGACAGCTCCCAATCCTTCCTGCTCGGCCAACTTGGATATTTTTTCACCTGGCTTGCTGGTTAGTAATGGTCTGTTGTTTGGCAGCCTGAAGTGACTCCCAATTTTCTTTTCCAATCTCAAGTCAGAGGAGCCTCGGTTCTCCAAGAGTTGAGTGTCTTGAAGCCACACAGGGTGGTTATGAGATTTTCAGCTTGCAGCCAGAGCAAACGAGCATGTTTTGTACGGTGCTTAGTCATGGGTTCCTCTCCTGATTCAGTCAAGGTCATGACCAAATGAAGAAACACAGCCTTCTTTCTCTTCCCTTACCTTAGGAATCGTTAGTTTATAAGCTTGCTCCACCAAAAGGCTCACCTTTTGTTCAATGGAGCTACATTCGTGGGTGCAAGAACACAAAAGCACTCGTGCAAAAGATCTGTCACTTACTTGAAAACTGGACCAATATTTATTGGGGACTGTCTCGGTTTCCAGTGCTGCCATAACAAAGTGCCACAAACTGGGTGGCTTGTAGGGACAGATATTTATTCTCTCACAGTTCTGGAGACTAGCAGTCCAAAGTCAAGGTGTACGCAGGGCCACACTGCTTCCAAAGCCTGCAGGGAAGGATTCTCCTTGCCTCTTCCAGTTTCTGGCAGCCCTTGGTTTGTGGCAGCATCACTCCAACCTCTGCTTCCATCTTCACAAGGCTTCCCTGTGTCTGGATCCAAATTTCCCTGTTATAAAGGATTCCAGTCATACAAAGTGGTGTCATGTCAGGACACTGGTCACACTGGGTTATGGACCCACTCTGCTCCATCTACATCATCTTAATTAGTTAGACAGGCAATAACTCCATGCCAAAATAAGGTCACACCCAAGGTACCATGGGCTAAGACTTCAACATATCTCTTGGTAGGATACAATGCAACCTGTAATTAGTACCTATTTTAATGCTATATTAAAATCTTTGCTGAATTTGGCATGTCAGACCAGAAGAGTAAGCTATTTGAAGTAAAATGAAAACCGTAAATTGGGCCCCACCCTCAAGGTCACCTGCAAAGGAACCAAACACTTGTCTATGCATACCCATTGTTGTTGTTGTTAGGTGCCTTAGAGTCGGTATCCGACTCATAGTGACCCTACGTACAACAGGCGGAACACTATTATCAGTGCTTCTCTGCTGTTCATGGGGTTTTCAATGGCGAATTGATTTTTGGGAGTGGGTTGCTGGGTCCTTCTCCCAAGCCTACAGCACCTGGTCTCCCATCCAAGCACTAACCAGGCCAGACCCTGCTTAGCTTCTGAGATCTGATGGGATCGGATGCCACAGGACTACAGCTGCAGGCGCATACCCATTAGCCAATGATGATGAACCTGAGAAACCAAAATAGCAAGTTCATGAGCATATTCTGAAAACTGGTTCTTTAATCCACTCTACACCGTTGAGGCCCTGCTGTCTGCCATGCCTGCCATTGCTAGGGGCTGAAGGTAAGGCAGGGAACAAAACAGACCCAGAATGCTGCCTCCTACAGCTCACCTGCCAGTGGGGAGAAGACAGGCAGACAAAATAGACACAGCATGGTATGGGTTGATACGAAAAAAACAAAGGGACATAAGGAGTACAATTGGGTTTTGGCATTTAGGCAGGGTTGTCAGAGAAGGGCCACGATAAGGCCCAGGGGAAAGGGATGCAGGGAGGAACCAGCAAGGGCAAGGCTCCTGGGCATGAGCCTCAGTGAGATCTTTGCTTCTTAGCAATGGATGGGGCCTTGCACGTGGTCGACCTCACTCTGCGGCTATGTTGAAACAGACATGGGGGTGAGGGCAAAGCAGCAGCTTGCACCACACAGGCCAGGATGACTCTTAGCCTGCCATGGTAACAGGTGAGAGGAAAGTTGCTGGAGGCTGGTCACGTTGCCACTGGGTGCACCAGGATCGGAGTTAGGTCTGAAATCCCAGTGCAGGGGAGACATTGTCAGCTACAGGGCAGGACCCAGGGCTCTGCTGGGGCCACGGTAACTTTGCATCGCATCGACTCTGTAATCTTCAAAAGAGCTTTAAATTAAGAGGAAACGTGTTCGGATAAGCGGGCCACCAAAAGAATATACTCAGAGGTTTTCTTGGTGCAAAGAAGTCAAACTTGCCTGGAGAGAAAAACCACTACAAGGGTAAAGAGGACTAAAAGTAATTTTTTAAAGATGCAAGTAGCAAGCCAGGCACCGTGGCTCTCACACCCGTAACCCCAGTAACTCAGGAGGCAGAGGCAGGAGGATCACAAGTTCGAGATCAGAGCCAGCCGGGGTAATTTAGTAAGACCCTTTCTCAACATAAAAAAATAAAAAATGTAGGCGGGTGCTGAAGGTGCAGCTCAGTGGTAGAGAACTTGTCAAGTATGTGTCAGGCCCTGGGTTCAGCCCCCAAGTACAATCAATCAATCAATAAGGCAAGTATCCGGAATAGGGAAGGGAATTTTTAACCTGTTTTCTAGCTGTGCTGTTTCAAAGTGGTTACCTCTGGAAGGGAGCGTGAGGGTGGAGGTCTTACTTTTCATTTACAACTGTATATTCACTTTATAACAAAATGCTGGCAATCATTTTCATGTGGGTTTAAAAATTATGGGTCTAAGCAGAATGAGGTAAATGTCTATGTTCTCATATGTGCAAATGGCCAAGATAATAAATGACTTCAGCTACTGAATGATACATACATCATAATTCTTCGATTGTGTATGTGTATGTGTATTTGTACAGAGAGAAAGGTCTGGAAGGGAAAAAAATGAACTTAACAGAGGTTATGAGAGAGAGAGAGAGAATAATGGAGGAACTTTCGCTTTCCACATTACATTCTTCTGCGGTTCTTGTTATTTGTAAAAGGAGTATTTTTTCATGTTTTTAATTTAAGGTGTATGCCTTCCTTATATTTTGCTTCAGCCAGAGTTCAACTAAACCTCCGCCTACTCCAAATGGAAATCACTGACTATATTAAAGAAAGAGGTGACAGGAAAAGAGAAACTTTCGGTCTCTCTCATTCCTGCTGGAGATAGTGAAAGGGATTACCTAAGGATCGGGTCTATTTAAAGTGTTTGGGGTTTTTTATTTCAGTAATGTTGATTAAATATTTTTTAAAAATTAACCATGATTCTCATGAGAATAGAAAAGGAAAACATGGCAAAGGTTAAACTCATTAATGAAAAGAACCATGAAAGCAGTGAGCGACCATTTGAAGAACTGAATATTTATGGACAATGAAGAGAGAATTTGGGGATCGAGTTGCCAGCTTAAATGCAAAACTAGTTAATGTTCTTTGGGGCAATAAACCAACCATAGCCTCTGGGGTTGTTTTTTCTACCAGATACAATGCATTTGCATCTCCTCTGGACAAAATCAACAAATTACATGTAATCTCGGAGTGTGGGCCCCAATCAAGAACAGAATTAAACAGTCCTTGAGTGGGTCTGCTAGACTAGACTGATGTTGAAAAGAACATGCAATCCTCCTCCTGCCTTCTAAGTGTTGGATGCTTTTTATTAACATAAGATACAAATTTACATACTGGCAACCGTGGCTTTTAAGCTTCCAAATGGAGTTTGCTCTTAATATTAATCTGCTTTTCACCATCTTTTGCGGCTGTTTTCAATCAAGAAGGAAAATGACCAATAAGCAATTCTAGTATTGCAGTAATGTTCCATTATAAAAATGAAGCAAATCTCAGCATTGTTTGGATACTCACCTTGATGGGTAGTAAAACATTTTATGAGCAATTTAAATTTTTTATCAGAACGAAAAAAGTCTACGTTATCTGCTTTGAGCTGGTGCCAGTTCAGCAACAAAAATTGATACTAATTGCAGTTTCAAATGTTTATATGGATTTTGATAACTTTGGGCAAGTTACTGAATTGCTTGGCCTCAGCTTCCTACTCTGTGAAAAGACTTTCTTCACTGCTCTGCTATATGTATGACTGCGGGCTGGCCATACAAGGCATTCTATAAGTTGTACTCTTATTTTACTATTATATACATATTTGCAGGCCATAATTTCTAGAAATTTCTTATCATTTGTCTTTTGCTATGTGGATTTGTGCTTTTTCCTTCCTATAATTTTAAAAAGCATGAAGTTTTTAATCTTAGCAATTGCTTTGTTTTTCCAAAAACAAAAATTAAATCGTACTTACCATCCTTCTTTCCTTTTTCTAACATGTGCAATGTTATCTTTTGAAGTCCCTTAACATTAGATATGAAACATAACAAATCTCTCTCTCCCTTTCCAAATGCCTTTTTAAGTTTTACTCCCATTCTCTTAATTTATTTTCATATTTTTAGAAATATAGAAAACACTAAAATCTGGATTTATGTGTTGTTGTTGTTAGGTGCCGTCGAGTCGTGTCCAACTCATAGTGACCCTCACAGAGTTTTCAATGGCTGATTGTTTCAGGACTGCCTTGGGAGTAGATTGCCAAGTCCTTCTCCCATTGAATTTATATAGAAGCTGTTAAAATTATATACTTCATTCACAGAGTAACTGTTCAGTTATCTTTTTGTTAGCCTCTTGAAAAGTTATGCCGTGTTTGCCAACAGTTAGTTTTTTAAAATAACTATCTCAACCAAAACATCCCAAGTAAATCCAACATCATAGTTCAAGGCAGAGACAAACTCCCTAATTTCCTTGGCCCAAGTTTCTAGCCAGAGAATATCACAATGAGATAAATCAGAACTGTGCTGCATATGCAGACTGAACCAGGTAGCATCTTTGGTTGGTTTTGTGCATGTGCTATTAGGTTTTTGAAGTATGCTCGCGTTTAGTCTTTAATTTGACTCAAGGTGCTTTTCTGTGTTATAACTTTTTAAAGTATAGGAAAAGTAAACTTTTTCCTATAAGACCATGAGATCGAAAAATCTTGAAAAATGGGTTTTAAAAAATGGTGCAGAAACTCTGAATATACTTTAAAACCACTTAGCTGTACACTTCAAATGGACAAATTGTATGCTATGTGAAATGTAGCTCAAGAAAGCTGTTTTTCAAAATGCATCAGAAAAAAATAGTACAGTAAACATCCCTGCCATAACAGCTTAGGTACAAATTGCTTGCTTTCAAATTATTACAGAGGCACTTGTTTTCATTGCTTTATTATTTTCCTATCTTTGAAAATATCTATCTGTAAATACCATTGGATAAAATGGAACCTATACTTTATACACAAATTTCATTTTTGTGGTGCTGGGAATCGAACCTGGGACCCCAGAGACTGCAGAGCTGCGCTCTACCAACTGAGCTAAATTTTGGACATGTAGTCAGGAGAGATCAATCCCTGGAGAAAGACATCATGTTTGGGAGAGTGGCAGGTCAACAAAAAAAAGGAAAACCCTCCACCAGACGGATTGAACAGTGTCTGCAACAATGGGCTTAAATATAAATAAGATCATGTGCCTGGCACAGAATCGAGAAGTGTTTTGATCTCCTGTACATAGGGTCGCTATGAGTTGGACTCGACTAGACGGTACCTAATAACAACAACATAATTTACACAAAAAAATAAAAAATTTTTCACTTAATGGCTTTTCACTTAGGAGACAGATTTTCAGGAACAAACTAAAGTCATGAAAAGATAAATTAATGATTTGAAATTTTGAGTTAAATTTTTAAGGGGCTAGACTCAACATAGATGGTGGCATTGAGATGAACATCAGTGTAAATGATGAGCTGATTTGACCTGGGTGGCAGGGATAAAATATACAATGCCCACTGAAAAGTATTTATGACCTGGAAAGTGGCAGAAGGCCAAGACTGTGTTCAGGGTAGCATGTCAGAAAAACCAGGAAAGATAACAAGAAAAGGCAATCAGATAATGACTAAGACCTGACTTGGAAATCTTGCTTTCCCACCAGCTGTGCTATGGTTCGCCATCATCTTCAGTCCGTGGACTTCATTCAGTTCCAGACTTCAAAAAAACACAAATAGCTCCCCGCTTCTCAACTAGTGTTAAGAAAAACGTTCTGAACCCCAGAGTAACTTCAATCCATTTATTCCGTTTTACTACACTTTGTGAGAGACAATTCTTATAATAAACCACAATTCTTTTCCTCTTCTGTTTTTGCAGAGACAAATATAACTGAATGAATATAGTTTGGGTACTTTTTTAATAGAAAAAGGAAAGAACTCAATAACCACTGAAATGTGGGAAATAGGAACAATAATGAACATAAAAGAGTATCTGTAAGGTAAATATCAAGGATGTTATTTAGGCAATGAGAAACTTAGAATCTGAATGTATAAATCCCAGTTTTGAAGAAAGTAAATGAGGTAAATGCATTACTTTTTAGGCACTTGCAGTAACCAGAGGAAAATAAGCACCTGGGTCCCCTCTGAGCAAGTGCTGATTCTGAACCTCGATGATTTTTTTTTTCCCTGAGAAATGATGAAGAAATGTTGAATGTAAAATATACCAAACCAAATGAAATTTTTAACAAGTTTTCTTTTCTATATTACATCCGATCGCAGTCAAGAGTAAAGAAGAGAGAATATGAGCCAAGAGAAAATAAAGTTGTTTGAGTATTTGATTCTCTGGGTAGAATGGCTTTACACTCTCCCAAGGTCTAGAGACTTTGCTTTTTTAAAAAGCTTCTCTTAAAAGGAATTTTTCTGTTTTCATGCAACTTTATAAATTCTTTTAAAGACACTTCCAACAAACAAGAGATAAATCATATTGGAAAATGTAAATAATTCCAGAAATATACAGACTTTTCGTTTCTGGCTGTCAAAATTAATTTCCTTTTCGTATTCATTCACCTGCAGCCCGAATTCTCCACGTATTTTGCCAGATATTATGAACTACAAACCGGGCAATTACTTTGTCTGCTTCATGAGATCACTTTGACTCAAAAAAAAAAAAAAAACCAAAAACCTGTTTAGGCTGAGGGTGATTGCCTCTGGGGCCATAGGAGCTCCCCTGCGCTTCCTTTGGAGATGCGAAACAAGCGCACTTCTTTCCTCTCTCCCAATGAGGGTAATTTCCACCCTGGTACAGCTTTCCCTCAGCAGTAATAAACTAGTTTGGGAGACCTCAAGATGAAGGTCTGAATCTTTGGAAGCCAAACCACAACAATAAAAACGTAAAGCTGTGGATGGGACATGCTGGCTTTGGCTTGCTTTCCTTTTGACTTCTTCCCAATTCTTGAGAGCCTCATCAGAGACCAATTGTTTGTTGGCAGCCCCCAAATAAGAGAACTTTTAAGCTTTACATTTGCATGGCTTTTTTCAGTTCTTCACCCCTCTACCCACCCCCACACCATCTCCAAACCATTATATAAAGGATTTTGAACAGTGCTTGGCTTATGGTAAGTATTCAGTAAATGCTGATGGAGGCAATACTTGTCATTGCCCAGAAACAAAAAACTATGCTCAGTATCTAAATACTATCTTATCGAAGATTTCTAGAGGAAATCAAGGGATAAGCTGAATTCTTTCAAACTGCTCTTCTGTAGGACATGTGTTTATTTTCAAGCCTAAACGTCATATCTTTCTAGCCCCGCTACATAAAACAGCTTTCCTCTCAAAGCGGGTGTTGTGGGGTGAGAGTGAGCAGGGGGTGATTCAAGTAAAGGAACCAGAAAGACAACACCACGATGCAATGAAACCTGACTAGTTAGAGACCCAGAAATAAAAATCTACACATTTTAGAAATGTAAATACGGGCTATGTATGGAGGGCATCACAGAATTACTAATTTTGTTAGGTATTGTAGTGGCATTGTAGCTGTGGAGGAGAGTGTCTTTATTCTTGGCAGATGCAGGTGAAATATTTAGGGGTCAGCTACTGTCATATCTGTACCTTATTCTCAAAAAGTTCAGCAAAAAGATTTATTTTTAAATATAGGAAAAATGGAAATGTAGCACAATGTTAACTGACGAAATCTTAGTGAAGAGTTTACAGGTTTTGTTTGTTTTATACTTTCAACATTTCTGGAGATGAAACATTTTTTTTAAAAATGTTGGGAATAAAAAAGTAGCAAAACTAAAACTTTACTGAAGAAAATGCCACACATTGCTTTAAATATTTTACTATAATAATACACACTCATTCATTGATATTATTTATATTTTATAGAAAGCAGATATATTCAACATAGTTTCACAACCTGAAATTAGCAACTTCAGGGGCATTATTTAACTTCTAGTGTAAATGTGTGAATCTCTTTATCTTAAATATAAATCAACATAGTTTAATACCTATTTTAAATTAGACCCAATCAGAGGCAGGTATAAAGACCATGAGTTAACATTTCAATTAAGTCAAAAATTACTAGAACTTTCTTCACTATTTCTTCTCTGTTTTTCTTCTTTGTCTAGAATAGTCTGTTTTAAGCTCAAAGTAGCATCTTGAAATCCAGGATTTAAGTCTAATGCCTTCTTGAAATCTTCCAAAGCATCGTCGAAATATCCTGTACCAGAATCCAAAAAAAATTGAAAAAAGAAAAAAAGCTGAGTATTTCTATATATTATTCATAGCAAAGTTTGGGTATACGTATTTTTATGTTTACGGGCTTTCAATCATTCCTAGTAAAGGAAGCTTTTTCTTGTAATTACAAGGATGTGTGCACCAAAGTAATTTTGTGCGCCCTTATGGAATAATTATTAGCTTTGAAGGACTAGGGGTATAGCTCAGTGGTAGAGCATTTGCCTAGCACACCTGATGCCCTGGGTTCAATCCCCAGGACCACAAAAACATAAAAAATAAAATTAGCTATAGGTTTATAAGATTTAATAGGCAAGTAGCATAAGTCATCATAAAATTTCAACAAAACTATATTACCTGTTTTACACAGTTGCAGTAAAATTGAGAAATAGGAGATTAATGTTCTTTTTAATTTTAAGTGAGAAACGTCCCCATAGTCTCTTTAATCCAGGGATCTAAAACTGTTTTGCTTTCTGTTGTCTCATGTGTCTTCAACGATGTTAATTCAGAAAAGCGTCACAGGTAGATGTCAGCATTACCCTCATTTTGCAGCTGGGAATGCACAGGCACAAAGTAATGGGGTCACTCCCACTCCTGCGCCCAGTTCCAATTCCCACCCCAGTGCTCTGCTGTGATCTATAATGCCTAAGAAACACCTAAAATACACTGGGGGGCACTTGCTTTGTTCCAAGCTCTAAACCTAAATTTCAAATAACTTTAAAACTTGAGGATTACTATATCTGTTTTACAACATTTGATAGCTCTGAAATCATAAGGTGCAGGCAGTTAGAAACGTAAAAGATTAATTTAAAAAAAAAAAAAAAACTTCTTACCCAGCCTATAGAGTATCAACCCTCTGTTGTAATACGGGACTTCAAAATTGGGTTGGACTTCTATGGCACATGTGTAGTCATCCATGGCATCATAAAAATCAACCCTGAAGTACTTGATTTGCCCCCTGTTGTTATATGCAGTAGCCAAATCCTCAGGGCTGCATTTGCTTTAAACAAAAAATTCACATTAAAATCACCATGTTACCAAATTCCTCTCATTCCCACTTTCATTCTCTTTTGGGCACTGTCAAACTTCATAGTTTATCACATGTTGTACCCACACTGGGGAAAAAAAAAAAAAAAAAAGCTGAAGCAACAAACTACAAACAAAGACCTGAAATCATTTTGTTTAACCCTTTTATCTACTTTTGTAGAGTTATGGAGTGACAATGTCAATCTGAAAAGCAAGTGAATTTTACTGTATTCAGAGACCTGTTCGTTGCTAACACGTTTTGGTGAGAATAATATTGAAACGATTGTTCCACATTTTCTAAGCACACACCAGCAGAGCAGAGCAGACAGATCAGACACAAGCTGAGCACGAAAGGAAAGCCAGCCCAAAGTTCAGTGTGCAATGGATTGCTAATAATCACTTTTACTCTCAGAATTTTTAGAAAACGTAAAATAATGAGATTTGGTCATTTTTTACCAATAAAGTAGCACAAGTAGAAATACAAGGTGAAATTTATCATCCTGTCCCCAAGGAGTGACCTATGGGAGAGAGCTGGCCCCTCCAGCCTTGGCTGGGAGCCCCCAACACTGGCATTCTGCTAAGAGGGGGGGCTCAAGTCCACTTTGTAGGTACAGAATCGGCTCTACCCTTGAGGGCTCTGGACGCTGCCCCAGGAGCCTGAAGTGAGCAGACCTTCCTGTAAGGAGCTGGGCATCCAGAAGCCCTGAGCAGCCACCAGTTCACAGCCCCTTCCCCTCACTGCCCTGAATCTTTCCTGTGCAGGACAAATCGTCTACAAAGAAAACATCAGGGGCTCTGCTCTGAGTCAGGGACCAGTCTGTTTTCCTTTCTTTTCTTCCAAAGTGATTCTCAAATTTTAACCAAAAAGAGAAGCTGCAGGTTCAACTTCTGTTTTGTCTTTGTTACAACCCACAGTGCAAAGTCCTTAGAAAATATTTGTGATTGCAGTCAGTACTTCTCATAACACCTTATTCCTTGAGAGCTCCGACAAGGACTAACTATCGCTGCCACAGCAGTACTCACAGTCTAAATCTGAGACCAGTGTAGTGGAATGCTGCATCTAAAAATTTCTGTTCTATGATCTCTGACTGAGAGAGACTGGTACAAGGATACTTCTAGATGCCACCAACACCACCATTAAATGATAGAGAACAACACGGCACACACTCTTCACCTGTCTATTAGGACACTGGCTGGACTGCTGCCCAGTAAAGTCTGAAAAAAAATACAGCCTCAGGACTTCAGTGAGATTTTACTCCTTAAATATCAAGCTTCAAAGCTTTTTTTAAAAAATACATTCTTATATTCAGAGGATCACAGAATGTTAGATTTAGAATTATATCTCATTAAAACCAATTCTAAAGCCTACTTTTCATGTAGAAATTTTGTTTCCAATTTTAAAGAAATGGACTAGCAGTTAACACTGAATTTTTTGTAGTGTTGAGACTTTTGTAACGATAGTATTTCTTGTACTGGAATTTAGCCAAGTTACCTAGTCCAAATCTGGATTTTTAGTATTTGCTAACTTTTGCCAAGATAAAATATTTCAAAATTAGATTACAGCTACAGCTGTACCTTTGGATACCAAAAAAAAAAAAAAAAAAGGTGATACACCATACGGAATGATAGGCATTCAAAGACTGTAAATACTGTTCAAAATAATTCAGTGCCCCACTACTTTAAAATTTAAACTCCAAAAAATATGTTTAGGGGGGAAAGGTGAATTGGTAGAATTCAGTTTTAATCCGTGAGTTCCTAGAATTTTAGACCTATAAGGAAACTGAAGGTTCATTTTACAGATGAGAAACAGGCTGAGAAAAGGTGGCAAAGATGTGGCAGACCCAAGACAAGTCTACAGGCTCCCCATTACAGGAGCTGGCAGAAATTACATAGATTTTGTAATTTTGAAATTTTCAAAATTGCTGGGATTTAACTCAGTTGGTAGAAGACCGAGTTTGATCCCCAGCACTGTAAAAACGAGAGAAGGACGTGGCAATCCACTCCTGAAGCAATCCCGAAAACAGCCACTGAAAACCCACAAGGGTCGATATGAGTTGGACACGAGTCCTGTGCACCTAACAATGGACAATTGAGTTCTTAGGCTGAAATTTTCAAAGGAGAAAGAATATCAACATTAGGCAACATCCATATATCAGTTCATGACACTTATTTTTGAAATCTACTAGGTAACTATTGTTCTAGTTTGAAACAAGGAAAGGAAACTGTTTCCTTTGTTTACCGATCTTTTTTTGGGGGGTGAGGGGCAGGGAGGTAGGGATTACTCGCATCATCCCAGCGCCTATTCACAAATGTCTGCCATTGTAGTACATTACCGAAATAAGAAAGCAATTTTATCTTTTTTATTTAATTCCATGTTGATCTAATAGGGTAAGAATGGAGTCTTTACTCTCTAGTTAAGCCTCACACAAAAGACAAGCTTTTATTTTATCAGAAAAATCAAATCCTAAGGGAAGAGCTGAGTGATAGTGCAGCCAACTCCCTCAACAGTCAAAAGATGCTCCAGACAAGCAGCTATTAAGCAGGTGAGGCTAATATCACAAAAAGGAAATCCACCAGACATTGCATGCTTTCCAGTGGAAGCACGGATCCCTACTTATAAAAGTATTCTTGCCGGAAGGTTGAATCTGAGTTGGATAAAACCTTAAGATTTAAGTACCAATTTACAAGCAATAGATAACTATATTCAATAATGTTCCAAAGACACGTCCAGCAAATCAAAAATATGGAAACTCTCAGGACATAACAATCAGTTTTGTTAACAAATAAACTGCATGTTAAACAGGGCAGAAGGAGGGGCAGCATTTAGGATTAAGAGGGACCAGATGGGCATCCTGACTTGAACCAACCCTCCAGATGACAGCAAAGCATTTGATTGGTCACTAAAGTTCCACCGCTAGATGGATATTTGGATATCAAGGAATCCTGTGATAATAATATGGTTATGTCTTTGTTTTTTGGAGGGGAGCGAGGCAGGGTCTCCCTAAATTACGCAGGTTGCCTCTGGCCTCGAAGTTGCATCCTCCTGCCTCAGCCTCCGGAGCCGTGGGGATAACAGGGGTAGGCCATCGCCTTTTAAAATCCCTAACTTTTAGGGCTGTGTTGCGAAGCATCCATAAATGAACAATGTGACGTCTGGGTGAACCGATAATGCGGGTTATTAGGCTCTTTTTCCACATACTTTTAAATTATCTTGAAAAAGCAAAAACAAAATACAAAGCCCTCACTGTGGCGCTGCAGCTGGAGCAGCAGCACTGTGTTCTAGGGAGGAACAACCCACCGTGCCACCGCGCCTCCCGGGTCTCCGATACTCTGCGGGTTAAAATGCCGCGGGAGAAGCCGCTCGCCGGGATTTCCGGGAGACAAGAGGAAGGCGGGGCGAGGGGCGGGGCGGGGCGAGGGGCCGAGGGGAGGGGCGAGGGGCCGAGGGGCGGGGCGAGGGGCCGAGGGGCCGAGGGGCGGGGCGAGGGCGAAGCAGCGGCGCGGAAGGGCAGCGCAGAGCCTTCGCTGCCGTCAGCTCGCCGCAGGCAGCGCCCCGAAGGCGGGCTTTCCGCCCAGGTTCTCCGCGGTCCCGTCCGCGGCCTCGCCTCCTTTGTGGAAGCCCACCAACCCCCGCCTCCTCCTCGCGCTGGGTCACTAATAGACCCGCCCTTGAACTCAGGTGAAGGAGCCAGGGAGCCTGACAACCTGAGTCCGACACCCATCCGGGAAGCCGCCGTGGCCCCCACGTCTCGCGATAGTTACCTTCCGTGACTCGCGCTGACGTGGGCAGCACGGGCGCACTGGCTGATGTACGCCGAGTACAGCGCCTCGGCGTCTGCGTACTCGCCTCTCTCGAAATGCGCCTGGGCGAGTGCGAGGGCTGCGAGGCTTTCTGGCCCTTGCTGCTTTTCCACAGCAGTCGTGGTCATAGCGGTCCTAGCTTTCAGTGTGGAATAGGGGTTGACTGCTGAGCGATCGGAGGCAGCACCTCACAGCGGCTTCCGCACCCCGGAACTTATTTGCCAACAGATCCTCCTAGCGAAAGATGAAGTTTGTGCCTTCTGAGAACCCGTAATCTCGCGAGATAACGGGCTGCAGGCAGGGTGCGCGGGAATTGTAAGGAAGCTTAAACTTGTAGCTGGAAGGTGCGTTCCTCCTGTTAGTATAAATGGTCCCAGGTGGTTTTTAAGGCCGTGTCTGAGGCTGCGAGCCTCTTACACATTGTCACGGCGGATTGGGACTGATTGTGCTGTTAGCCGAGGAAGGAAGTCACGATTTGTTGTATGAATGGCTAATTGGCTTGAGGATTTGTGGCTTCTGTTACAGTGTAGCCAAGTAGTGAAACGCGTCTTTTAAAGTTGTTTCAAGTAGGCTGGTTACAGTGAAACACTGTAGCTAAATCCAGTGAGTATATAGTCCCGCGGCGGTGAATCGGAATTCAGACTCTAAGGTGTGTTACCTGCTACACCGTAGATGGCAGATTTCTCAGCTTTTCTCTCTGGAATGGTGTAAAAATTAAATAGTATATTTTGTCGATTCTGTGGTCTTTGATGTTAGCTAACATTTCCCTGGTAGTTATTGGGGAAAAGAAACTCAAAATACTTACTAAATACATTGCTTAACGTAAATTAAAATTATATGAGCTTTGCTAATCATGCCACACCAGTCTACTGTGCATCTTCTCAAGGTACCTCAATTGTTTTACTTCCCAAACTACTTGAGCACCTTGCTATTAGAAAAAGAGAACATGAAAAAAATATATTTTTGGCAATGATATTTGCGTGCAAAGTCCTCAACAGAATATACCATAAATCGTGTGCTTTTTTTGTTCTCATTAATTTTCATTTATATTTACCACCATTGAAAAATACAAATATGGCGCACTGGTGTTAAAAATACACTAGTAGAAATCAGATGATTACTTGACTACAGAAACAAAACAACCACCACCTAGTATTTTCTCGTATAAGAATACGGACAGATTAATAGAACAGATGGCCCAGAAATAAGCCCTTTTGTTATTAGGTGCATTCCAGTCGGATCTGGCTCATAGGGACCCTAAGTACAGCAGAACAAAGCCCTACCCAATACTTACATGCACATGATCTTTTTATGTTTGGGCCCATTATTGTGGTCACTATATTTCTTCGCATTTTAAGTCATGCCACATCAGCAAATCGATGTCCCTGGGGCTTTACTCCATTCCTGTCATTAAGGTCAACTCTACTTTGAGGGGGCAACGCTTCCCAGTTGTTTCCTGAATGCCTTCTAGCCTAGGGGACTCATTTTCTGGCACTGTATTTGACCGTGCTTTTTTGTTCATCATAGTGTTTTCAATGGCTAATTGTTTTGGGAGTAAGATGCCAGATACTTCTCCCTAGTCTGTCTTAGTCTGGAAGCTCAGCTGAAACCTGTCCACCATGGATGGCCCTGCTGGTATCTGAAATTGCAGTGGCATAGCTTTCAGCATCACAGTAACATACAAGCCCCCACAGCACGACAAGCTGATAGACAAATGGGGAAAATAAGCCCTATGTACGCTTTATCTTTTTAAGGCATTTAACATATGTGGGGAAAGGACATGTTATTCAAATGAATGCTAGTAGGAAAATGTTAACCATTTGAGGAAAAATATTTTTAAACACTTAAGACACAATACTCATATAAAAACATTAGAGAAAGTAGAATATAATTATTTCAAAAACAAGCAGGATTTCTAACTTATTTTAAAAATGAATGCTATAGTTTCAGTGTGTCTGCCTAAATTCATGTGTTAGAAACTTAATCTCTAATATTGTTCTGAAGTGGAGCTTTAACAGAAGGTGTTGAGGTCAAGAGGGTTCTATTCTTATGATTGGATTAGTGCTAGTAACTTAAAAGGCTTGCAATTACAGCAAACTCTCTTCCTCTGTTGCCATGTGATGCCTCCTGCCATGTTATGATGCAAGGACACCTTCACCAGATGTAGCCCTATGACATTGGACTTCCCAGCCTCCAGAACTGTGAGCCAAGTAAGTTTCTTTTCTTTGTAAGTGCCCCAGTCTGTGGTATTCTGTTATAGCAACACAAAATGGATGAAGACAAAATTTAGGTCTGATAATTAACTATAAAAATAAAAGAGAGGAAAGAAATCTGCAACTTGCAAAATAATTGACCTCTTTAGCACACATAGAGCTTCCTGCAGAAAAAAAAAATACTTATGGCATATCTACTATGTCCAGACACAACTTTTAAAACTGAATAATACAGTGAACAGAAGGAGGTCTTTGCCTTCACTAAACAGCAGAAAGACACAGGTAAGAAGAAAATTTTAAAGTAATTAGTGCCATGGAGGAAAAAAAAAAGTACAGTGATTTCTATTTTATAAAAGATGGATGGAGAAGACTCCAGACCTCTACCATGCATAATGTGAGTAGTTAATACCATTTTAATTATATACTTAAAAATGGTTAAAGTAGTAAATTTGTATATTATATGTATTATATGTATATCTTCCCCCTTTTGTCTGTCAGCTTGTCGCGTTATAGGGGCTTGTGTGTTGCTATGATGCTGAAAGCTATGCCACCACTATTTCAGATACCAGCAGGGCCATCCATGGTGGACTGGTTTCATCTGAGCTTCCAGACTAAGACAGACTAGGGAGAAGAACCCAGAAGCCCACTCCCGAAACAATTAGTCATTGAAAACCCTATATATAGCAGAGAAACACTATCAAATATATTGCCAGAAAATGAACCCCTCGACTGGAAGGCATTCGAGAAACAACTGGGGCAGAGTTGCCTCCTCGAAGTACAGTTGCCTCCTCAAAGTAGAGTTGACCTTAATGACAGGAATGGAGTAAAGCCCCTGGGACTACCTTTTGCTGATGTGGCACGACTCAAAATGAAAAGAAACATAGTGGATGCAACAATGGGCTCAAACACAAAAAGATTGTGTGCATGGCACAGTGTTGGGTAGTGTTTTGTTCTGCTGTAGTTAGGGTTGCTATGAGTCGCACCTGAGTTGACAGCATCTAACAACAAGGGAGGGTAAGCATAGGACAAGTGTTCTACTACTGAGCTGTAGCCCCAACCCCCACTTTTAAATTTTGAAATATGGTGTTACTAAGTTGCACTGGTAGAAGGACCTGGCAACCCACTCCCAAAACCAATCTGCCATTGAAAACCCTGTGAATAGCAAAGAAGCACTGACAATAGTGTTTTGTCTGTTGTACTTAGGGTCACTATGAGTCAGATACCGACTCCATGGCACCTAACAACAACAACAACAAGATGCACAGGCTGTCTCTGGCCTCAAACTAAAGATCCTCCTGCCTCAGCCTCCTGAGGCAAAACATTTGTCATTCTCCAAAGTTCTTTTGTACCCCTTTGAAGTCAATCCCTGACCCCTCTCCTTGACTTCATGTAGTACTATCATTATGAGTTTGTCTTTTTCAGAATTTCATATAAATAACATCATACAGTAAGTTCCTTTGTGTCTGTCTGCTTTCACTTAGCACAGTGTTAAGGGTCATGCACATTGTCATATGTATCAATTTGTTCCTTTTTATTGCCATCAAAATTACATTGCATGGCTATCCCACAGTTTACTGACAATTCATTATATTCATGTGTTAACAAATATTTGGCTTTTCAGCTTTATTATAAATAAAATGTTATCTGCATGTGTATGCAAGTGTTTCTGTGGGTATGTTTTGATTTCTCTTGGGTAAATTCCTGTGAGTAGGATTGTTGGGACTGTGGTAAATGTAGAAGAAACTTCCAGAATTTTCCAAAATGGGGTACTATTTTGCATGTCTATCAATTTATGGGCCTGCAGCAGTACCACTGTGGTGTCTGATCCCGTCAGATCTTAAAAGGTAAACAGGGTTGGACCTGGTTAATACTCGGATGGGAGACCGCCTGGGAACACCAGATGCTATAAGGCTTGGGAGAAGGACCCAGCAACCCCCTCCCAAAAATCAATCCAACATTGAAAACACTATGAATAGTAGAGAAGCACTGACAATAGCGTTTCGCCTGTTGTACATAGGGTTGCTAAGAGTTGGACACCAACTGGACGGCACCTAACAACAAATCAATTTATGAGAGTTTCCATTGATCTATATTCTCACCAACCCTTAATTTTAGCTGTAGTGGTGGGTGAGTAGAAGTATCTCATTTTTCTCTAAATCCTTCTAAATTTTATTAACTAGAAATATAAACTATGCCAATAAATTACTTAAAATATTAACCATAACCCTTTTAATGTGTACTTTTAATTTTAGAGAAACAGCTTAACAAATAGCTCTTGTTATGAAACACTTACTTACATTTCTTCATTTTCACTGGTTTTTTAAAATTAAATTCAACTAAATTTAAATGAATGCTTTTATTTAAAAAAAAAGTTAGGACTATTTTACTTTATTATTTGTATTATGTGTTTCTGAAATTTTTTACCATGAAGTTTTATATGTAAAATAATAAATGATAGTATTTTTTAAATTAATAAATTGGTAAAAAATGAATTGAGAAAATATAAAAATAGACAGTAGGGGGCAACATAAGATTGCTATTTTCTTCCTGTAAACATGGTAGCAAGATTTTGTAGCTATTTCATTCAGCAAATTTAATACTCTTGATTTTCTCTTAAAAGTCTGGTAACATAATTTTTCCCTTCATTTGTGAATGAGAACCATGTGTGACTTCCAAGGAGGAATTCTCTGCAACTTCAAATCATCTACTTTATAAAGCTGTTGGGGGTTTTCTCCCATTTGACAATAAAAATGGGATGGTACATTTACCTCCAGTCCTCTTTTCCCCCTCTCCATGCTGGAGCCCAACTCCTACTAAATATTTAAATGAAGACAAAGCAATCACCATGTTATCCAGAAGTTGTAAATAAAGGGAACCTGGATACAAACAGTATTATTTCCATATTTTTCATATAATACGTCACAAAAAAAGCCTACAGTCTCAGCTCTGGGAATACAGAAAGATAATTCAAAGTGTATTTTAGCAAAACAACATATAGTGAAATTAGCATTTGTGAAGGACAATGGGCCAACCATGCATGTGGCTTGTTAGGCATACTGTTTATTTGTGTAGCTTGACCAGTTGGTTCCATCATTTCAACACTTAGGCCTATCATACTACTTTGAAACATAATGTGATTTTAGAGCAAATTGATGACAAAGGTAACTCAGCATTACTCAAAGTGAGTCAGTTCATGTTTATTGCATGAAAAAAATCATTGCATTATCTTGTCTTCAATATACTACCTAATTCTGTCCATTTAGTTTCTCTCCAAGTATTTGTTTTACATGGTCAGTTTTGTTTCTCTTTGTCCCTCTCATCAGGGGAAAATTTTTTAGTGTTACCTTGAAATTTTCCACATGTTGAATAAGCCAATCAGATCAATTCATACTATGAATTCTTTCTCTGGGTCTTTTTTCAAGCAAGACAAAGGTCCCCAACACATTATGGCAGATCATTAAAACATCTATAGATACAGATCCCAAAGAGTCATATAAGCTTTTACAACAGTAGAAAAGATGGATCTCTATGTGTAAATGTGTGTGCATAGCTACATATAAATACATACACATTTGTGAGAATTAGATTCACAAGGTATGAGAATTTGTTTTTAGAGATTTGGTTTCTGAACCAGAACTGAACAAGAAATTCAGATCAACAATAAAGTAGGATCTATCAGAAAAAATGAGTTGAAGGAAAAATTCTAAGGATTAGGCAGCAAGGTATTAGTGGCAAATAAGGTGACTCCCAAAGAGGGTTCCCAAAGGACAGCGAGGAGAGGCCTGAGGAGTTACTAAGTGATTTTGGAATTGAAGTAAATGGGAGTGTTAACCACAGGTCTCATTAAGGATTGGAGGTAGGACAACATAATGAGCTCTCAGTGGGTTTCTGGGTCAGAAGGGGAAAAGGAAAGAAGAGATACTCAGGTATCAGACCACGCCCAAGAATCACACCTCAAGAGTGTCCTGCAAGAACTTCACGCAGGTAGGGCAAGTGACAAGGGCACAACCCTGAAAACTGCTGTTTTGTTGACAAAGCAGAAAATTTGTCATCCTTGAACAATGGAAAGTCCTGTTGAAAGATGTAATTAAGGCAACAGGAGATATATTCTCTTAGGCAGATCTCCTTGTGGGGATATGACTGTCGGATGAGAGAAATACAGCAATACCTCGGCACTTGAACTACCTCCATGTTCAAACATTTCAGTCCTTGATGAATATTTTCAAGAGAATTCTGGCGTAGTGCTGTACCACTTGGTTAGCATTCAACCGCCTCACTAAAACCTGTGCAAGATGCCACATTTAACCCATGCTGCTTCTGGCTGAAACAAAGGGGAAAAAGTCACTTTGCACATTGATTTCAAGCAATAAAGACCTGTCGTGGTTCTGTGCTCATGACCTCTTCGGGTTTTTTTTACATGTATATGTGTGTATATACATGTATACACACACACACACACACACAGGCACTCATAAACTCATACAACACCCAAGAAACTTTCTAGTGCTAAAGTGAAGGAAAGAGGAAAACAGGAAGTACAACTTATTGCCATGTATGTGAGTGGCATACAAATGTCTGAATTAGCGATTCAATATGGTGCCGGATCCAATAAATAAATTTTCCCTATTTCTTATGGGGAAAAATTGCTTAGCACTCAAACTGATCAGCACTCAACCAGACTTCCGAAACAGATTGTGGTCAAGTGCTGAGGTACCACTGTGTTCCATCGTGATATAGGAGAAAAGAAATGAGGCAGGTGACATTCATTGTTATACTCAGATAAGTTAGTAACTTATGAGACACAATAGGCAAAGTAAATCCAGCATAAATGCGTGACTACAGACAAAACAGAAGAGGCACAGATATGTAATGTTCACAAAGCACCGAAAATACCAAACGCGACAAAGGCAGTGAATACTCATGACACATTAAGCATGCAGGAGACATAAAGAATTCCATCTGTGTGAGGTCTTCATTCAATCAGCCATTGGTGACACTTATTCTGGTACCCAAGAAACAATAAAATCGATGATTGTACAGCAGATTAATTGGCAAGTTTCAGCTACAGCCCCCAAGTGTACTTGCCTCCAAGCCTTTTTTGTAGAGGAACTGTGCGTCACTGGCCTCAGCCACAATCCCTCTTATTGAGTCGTCTAGCTCAAACTTCTAGTTCTCCTTATAATCCCCAAATTAAGGAGAAGCTGATGGGACAGAGTGAGAGTCAGGGCATGAAAACGTTATAGAATCCAAGATTCAGATACTGTGGTCTTTCCATCCCACTGGCAACCTGTACTAAGTAATAGTGTTGGTCTACCCTATCACTTTCTCTTTCTTCCTCACTGTGTATTTCAAATTGATCAATAAACCATGTGTTTCAAGCATCCTCATCTGATTTGTAAGTGTTTCTGTTCCATAACTTCTGAGATAGCTTGCTTGGCAATGTATTTGAAGCCTACCATTGTTCCAAAGTAATTTCCCACAAGGCACATGAACACAGAGACTTCATAGACTTTGGTCTTCTTTTATTTAGGCACATAAACCCACTCTCTATCCTAAACTCACATAAGCTCTGAACTTCTCTTCTCATAGAGCACTATCCTCAATCTTCAATACACTTAATTTGCCTTCCTAGGCCAAAATCAAATCATATTGAGGGAGTAAAATGTAGTCAGTAGGGACCAATCCCTGGAGAAAGACATCATGTTTGGGAGAGTGGCAGGTCAACAAATAAAAGTAAAACCCTCCACCAGAAGGACTGACACAGTATCTGCAACAATGGGATTAAACATAAACAAGATCCTGTGCCTGGCACAGAATTGGGGAGTGTTTCATTCTGCTATACACAGGGTCACTATGAGTCGGACTTGACTTGCCGGTACCTAACAACAACAATATAATGACAATATTGCATATTTCTCTTTGTCTATTGCCCCTCCTGAATATCAGCCAAATCCCAGCAAATAATTTGCTGAAACAGTTTTAACATCTAGTCTTCTGCCACAAAATAAGAGCATATTGAGCTCACAAGAAATGAACAGAGAACATTATTAACCACATAAGAGATAAGAAACTATCCATTTATGGCTACAATTTTTTCCCTAAATTAGTGATACTAAATCAAAACAGATGCACATCAGAAAAGAACCTCTCCTTACATCCACACACTCAATGAAGGACCCAATTGTGGTAAGTTTTCAACTGACACTGTAACAAAATGAATATTTCTATACAAATTCTTATAAACAGAGCCAAGTTTTCTGCAAAATAGTATAAAAGAGTGAATGCCAAATGCCTTCTCCTGAATAGACTTTTAAAAACATTTCATTACTTTAAAAAAAAGTCTTAAAATGTGCCGGTCACAGTGGCGCATGCCTGTAATCCCAGCAGCCTGGGAGGCAGAGGCAGGAGGATCGCAAATTCGAGACCAGAGGCAGTCTGCATAACTTAGTGAGACCCTGTTTCAAAAACTAAAAAAATGGGCTGGGGGTGCAGCTCAGTGGTCCAGCACTTGCAGAGCATGCAAGTGCGAGGCCCTGGGTTCAACCCCCAGTACAGCAAAAAAAAAAAAAAAAAAAAAAAAGTCTTAAAACACCATCTCCTCACTTCTGAAAATAAAATGTAGAAAACATCCAGTATCTATTCAGTTAAAATAAATATAGCTAGAAATAGAGCTCATTTCAATTACAATTGTTTGTTGTTGTTGTTGTTAGGTGCCATCCAGTCGTATCCGACTTATAGTGACCCTCATAGGGTTTTCAATGGCGGATTATTTTGGGATTGCCTTGGGAGCGGGTTGCCACATCATTCTCACATTACAATTGTTTAATCTTCTTGTAATACAGGTTATATCAATTCTCTAAATTCAACTTTTGCCACCCCCATACCTTATCCATCCCCACCTACCTCCCCAAAATTTGATAACGAATTAGTAACCTCGGCATAGTGAGAAAATATTTATTTGGAATATTTCTATGGTATCATATAGCCAACC
The DNA here is from genome assembly GCA_007922755.1 of Pedetes capensis. Lineage (NCBI taxonomy): Eukaryota > Metazoa > Chordata > Mammalia > Rodentia > Pedetidae > Pedetes > Pedetes capensis. The sequence continues at coordinate 26,712 of VMDO01002040.1, forward strand.
ATAAGATACATAAATGACAGCTACTTAGAAAGACAGACTGACAAAGTATTTTGTATTCCTGTACAAAAAAATATAATCTTGATATATATTTTGTGCAAAAACAACTATAAAATGATGCAGCTTATTTTCATATAAAACTTATAGAAATCAACTTTATTACATATAGTTATAGCTAGGTATATATGCTACATATATTTTATAATTATATACAGTTTATCTTTCCTTTATTCCACTGCACTATGGCATAAAGGACAGAAGTTGTAGTTACTAATTTCCTGAGCAAGAACATAGTGTTTGCATACTTTGCACACCCAGAACTGATATTCAATGATTGGGCTTCCTGTGGCAATGCATGTTGGCAGTTTCCCTTCTCCACTGTGGAAACAAGAGAAAAAAGTTAATTATACTTTAAAAATTCTAATTAGTCTATCTTTATTTAGTATAGTTAAAAATTGAATACAAAATTTAAGTATTTTTATTTCAAATTTTTTCAAATAAAAAACACCTTGCAATGAAAAAATCATTAATTATTTGTAAGATTATTAAATGTAAGACTAAATAAAGTAGAGCATAATGTTCAGGTAAATCACTACAAAATTCAGAGTTTTCACTATTATATGTTATAAATACAGAAATCCAAGCTTCTAATAAGGTAGAATGGCATCTACTAGTTACAATTAGCCTACCCTTCAAGAAGGCTGTTCAATTCCGATTTTCTGTTATCTTTTGGAGTATGTCTGGTAAAGATTTCTAGAGCAAGGTCTTCATATTGCTGTTTCTGTTCCGCACTTAGGGTCTCTAAAGATTCAAGTTTAATAAAAGCTTTCGAACAGGTACCAAAAGCTCTACTGGCACACGCACAGAGCGCTAACAGAGAGTAGATCTCAACTGCAGGGATAATGTCTTCATAGTCTCTGAGGTGAAGAGCTAGGAAAGAGAGGGCAATCTGCATTGGTAAAAATAATCATGGTATCAATGAACATACATGGGAAAGGATCTATAGTAGGATATTCCAGTTTAACTTACATGAACGTTAAAAAACTTACAGACAATAATGCTAAGATATAGGAACACTAGTAGGAGAAAGCCCCCACACATCTGTCAGTTTGCCGCACTGTGGGGGCTTGTGTGTTGCGATAAGGCTGAGAGCTCTGCCACTGTAACCTCGGACATGGGCAAGGTTACCCATGGTGGACAGGTTTTCAGCTGAGCTTCCAGACTAAGACAGACTAGGGAGTAGGACCTGGCGAGCCACTCCCAAAACAACTAGCCATTGAAAACCCTATGAATAGCAGAGAAACACTGTCAGATATAGTGCCTGAAAATGAGCCCCCTAGGTTGGAAGGCACTCAAAAGAGTACTGGGGAAGAGTTGCCTCCTCAAAATAGAGTCTACCAGGATAACGGAAATGGAGTAAAGTCCCAGGGACCTCCATTTGCTGATGTGGCACGACTCAAAATGAGGAGAAACAACTATAAACCTACATTAATAATTGGAACATGGAATGTACGCAGTATGAATCTAGGAAAATTACAAATCGTTAAAAGAGAAATGGAGCACATAAACATTGACATTCTAGGCATCAGTGAGCTAAAATGGACCGGCGTAGGCCATTTTGAGTTCAGACAATCATATCATCTACTATGCTGGGAATGATAAACTAAAGAGAAATGGGGTTGCATTCATCATCAAAAAAGACATTTCAAGATCTGTCATGAAACATAATGTTGTCAGTGATGGAATAATATCCATACGCCTACAAGGAAGGCCAGTTAATATGAGTATTATTCAAATTTATGCACCCACCACTAAGGCCACAAATGAAGAAAGGGAAGACTTCTATCAGCTTCTGCAATCTGAAATAGATCAAACATGCAATCAAGACATACTGATAATCACTGGTGACTGGAACGCAAAGGTTGGAAACAAAGAAGAAGGCTCAATAGTTGGAAAATATGGTCTTGGTGACAGAAACGAAGCTGGAGATCACATGACAGAATTTTGTCAAACCAATGACCTTTTCATTACAAACACATTTTTTCAACATCATAAACGGAGACTATACACACGGACTTCACCAGATGGAACATACAGGAATCAAATTGACTACATATGTGGAAAGAGATGATGGAAAAGCTCTATACAAAATGTCAAAACAGGACCAGGTGCTGACTGTGGATCAGACCATCAACTTCTCATATGCAAGTTCAAACTGAAGCTGAAGAAAATTAGGACAAGTATACAAGAGCCACGGTATGACCCTGAGTATATCCCACCTGAGTTCAGAGACCAACTCAAAAATAGGTTTAATGCATTAGACACAAACGATAGGAGACCAGAAGAGCTGTGGCATGACATAAAAGATATCATTCAAGAAGGAAGCAAAAAGTTCTTAAAAAGACAAGAAAAAAGGAAAAGACCAAATTACTTGTCAAAAGAGACAGTAGAACTTGCCCTTGAACGTCGAGCGGCTAAAGTAAAAGGAAGACATGATGGAGTTCAGGAACTAAACAGAAGATTTCAGAAGGCAGCTCGAGAAGACAAAAACAAATATCATAATGACATGTGCAAGGAGCTGGAGGCAGAAAACCAGAAGGGAAGAACATGTTCTGCGTTTCTCAAGCTTAAGGAAATGAAGAAAAAGTTCAAGCCTCAAGTGGCAGTAGTGAAAGATTCTACAGGGAAAATATTAAATGATGCAGGAAACATCAAAAGAAGATGGGAAGAATACACAGAGTCATTATACAAGAAAGAACTGGTAGATGACCAACCATTCCAAGAGGTTGCATGTGAAGAGGAACCAATGGTGTTGAAGGATGAAGTGGAAGCTGCCTTGAAAGAATTGGTGAAACACAAGGCTCCAGGAATTGATGGGATACCAATAGAGATGTTTCAACAAACAGATACAGCACTGGAGGTATTAACATGTTTGTGCCAGCAAGTTTGGAAAACAGCTACTTGGCCAACTGACTGGAAGAGATCCATATTTGTGCCTATTCCCAAAAAAGGGGATCCAACTGAATGTGCAAACTATCGGACAATATCATTAATATCGCACACCAGCAAAATTCTACTAAAGGTCATTCAGAAGCGACTGCAGCAGTATATAGATATGGAATTACCGGAAAATCAAGCAGGATTCAGAAGAGGGCGGGGAACCAGAGACATCATTGTTGATGTCAGGTGGATATTAGCTGAAAGCAGAGAATATCAAAAAGATGTCTATCTATGTTTTATTGACTATGCAAAAGCATTTGATTGTGTGGATCATAACAGATTATGGATAACACTTCAGAAAATGGGAATACCAGAACACCTAATTGTGCTCATGAGAAACCTGTACATGAACCAGGAGGTAGTTGTTCGAATAGAACAAGGAAACACTGAGTGGTTTAAAGTTGAGAAAGGTGTGCACCAGGGCTGTATACTTTCACCCTATCTCTTCAATTTATACGCTGAGCAAATAATCCAAGAAGCTGGACTTAATGAGGAAGAACGCAGCATCAAGATTGGAGGAAGACTCATTAACAACCTCCGTTATGCAGATGACACAACTCTGCTTGCTGAAAGGGAAGAGGATTTAAAACATTTACTGATGAAGATCAAAGATCATAGCCTACAATATGGGTTATGACTAAACATCAACAAAACAAAAATCCTTATGATTGGGTCAGCACGCAACTTCACAATCAGTGGAGAAAAGATTGAGGTTGTCTAAGATTTTGCTTTGCTTGGTTCTATAATCAACACCCGTGGAAGCAGCAGTCAAGAAATCAAAAGACACATTGCTCTAGGAAAAGCTGTGGCAAAAGATCTCTTTAGAGTATTGAAAAGCAAAGATGTCACATTGAAGACAAAAGTGCATCTGACTCATGCCATGGTATTTTCAGTGGCATCATATGGTTGTGAAAGCTGGACATTGAACACGAGAGACAGAAAAAGAATTGATGCTTTTGAATTGTGGTGCTGGAGACGTCTATTGAATATACCATGGACTGCCAAAAGAACCAACAGATCTGTCCTAGAAGAAGTACAACCAGAGTGCTCCTTGGAAGCAAAAATGGCCAAACTGCGCCTTACATATTTCGGACATGTAGTCAGGAGAGAACAATCCCTGGAGAAGGACATCATGTTTGGAAGAGTGGCAGGTCAATGCAAAAGAGGAAAACCCTCCACCAGATGGATTGACACAGTGTCTGCAACAATGGGCTTAAACATAAATAAGATCGTTTGCCTGGCACAGAATCGGGAAGTGTTTGGATCTGCTGTACATAGGGTCGCTATGAGTCGGACTCGACTCGATGGCACCTAGCAACAACAACAGTAGGAGAAAGCAGTATACATGATCTGCTATGTGAAGCCAACAGCTCAGGTCCTATGAAAACAACCACCACCAAATGAAGCACAGGAGAGGGATGTGGCAATCCACTCCTGAAGCAATCCTGAAACAATCAGCAATTGAAAACCCTTGAGGGTCACTATGAGTAGGACCTGCTTCAAACAGCACCTAACAACAATAAAATGAAACACATGTGGCCATGTTGACTTGAAAGATACAGACTAAAAGGTTTTGGTGTTGAACCATGCATCTTCTGTTCCATTTAATTTAGAATTTCTGGCATTCCAGAAAAAAGTAAATTAATATTAAATTGTTAGTCATAATTCTCAATATGATATTTCTTCCTGCAAAAAAAAAGCAATGCAGTTTGAATTCGCATATTCTTTTTCTGTTTCTTTAAATGGATTAATGGTTTCTTGTTCGTCTTTCTGAAACAAGGGAAAAAAGAAGTGAAAATGACCCCCAAGCTGTCAGTACAGACGTTCATTTCGAAAGCTGCGACATCTTATTTGTAATTTCTCCTTTTTTGTTTTTGTTTGGTACTTGGAGGTTGAATCCAAGGCCTCACACATACTTTGCAAGTGCTCTACCACTGCTCTGCACTCCCAGCCCATTTTATTTTTAATTTTTTAATTAATCTTGAAACAGGGACTTGCCCAGTTAGTAGGCTGCCTGTGGCCTTGAACCTGCGATCCTCCTGATTCCCTAGTCTCTGGGATTACAGGTATGAGCCAACACACCTGACTTGTGATTTTTCTATATGGGACATATTATCTTTCTTTAAAATGCACTGTGGAATTAATATTATATTTGTAATTAATTCATATCTATTTCTATACCTTGCAGTCTTAAAAGATACCATATTATAGTATATTGGAAATTCACACACAAATGGAAAATAATATATTCATATATTTTATAATTAGATTCCTATAAACTGGTTCTGAGTTAAGTGTAGACAACAAAGTTCAGTGGAAAGATTTTATTGAAAGTGGATTTATTCAACCAGGCCCCATGGCACACACCTGTAATTCCAATATTTAGGAGGCTGAGGAAGGAGGATCATGATTTTGAGGCCAGACAGCCTGCATAACTTAACAAGACCCTGTCTCAAAATAAAAAATTTAAAAAAGGGGCTGAGGGTGCAGCTCATAGTCAAGCACTTGCCAGAATGCACAAAGTGCTGGGTTTAATCTCCCAGTACTAAAAAAAAAATTCTTCAGTTATAATTAACAATACCCCCTAATTTCACATCTGGAGCATAGCAGGATCACACAGGCAGTAACTTATAGGGCATATATTGTTTCAGCCACATATGCCTATCAGTTTGTTGTGTTGTGGGGGCTTGCATGTTGCTGTGATGTTGAAAGCTATGCCACTGTTATTTCAGATACAAACAGGGCCACACATGGTAGACAAGTTTCAGCTGAGCTTCCAGAATAAGGCATACTAGGGAGAAGGATCCAGCAGCCCACCCCCAAAACAATTAGCCATTGAAAACCCTATCAATAGCAGAGAAGCACTGTCCAATATGGTTCCAGAAAATGAGCCCTCCAGGTTGGGAGAGTGGCAGGCCAACAAAAAAAATGGAAGATGATTGAAATGGATGGATTGACACAGTGACTACAACAATGGGCTTAAACACAAAAAAGATCATGGCACAGAGTCAGAGAGTGTTTTGTTCTGTTGTATACAGGGTTGCTGCGGCTGGGATTTAGCTCAGTTGGTAGAGCGCTGTGCTGCAGTCTCTGAAGTCCCGAGTTCAATTCTCAGCACTGCAAAAATGGGAGAAGGACAAGGCAATCCACTCCCAAGGCAATCCTGCAACAGTCAGCCATTGAAAACCCTATGAGGGTCGCTATGAGTCAGATACGGACTCAAGGGCACCTAACAACAACATACAGGGTTGCTATGAATTGGACCTAACGTGACAGCATCTAACCACAACAACAACGTATTATTTCAGGTAATCTTGTCACTGAAAGACAAGAAAACATTGAAGTATATAGATAGTTTCATGTAACAGGTAAAGAATCTACATTTACTAATGAGGAAAGATAATTACAATATACTGTTGAGGGGTAACAGTAAGCTCCGGCTCAGAGAAATGTCTGTAACAAAGTTTCCCCAAATGTTAGCAATGATTATCTCTGAGATATAAGATTATTTTATGTTATTAGATTATTTTCTTGTGTGTGTGTGTGTGTGTGTGTGTGTGTGTGTGTGTGTGTGTGTGTATGTGTGTGTGTGTATGTGTGTTGGCTTTTTGGAGACAGCCAAGGTTAGCAAATGAACTTGTTATGTAACTCAGGCTGGCCTCAAACTTTTAGTGGTCCTCCTGCCTCAGCCTCCTGAGTGCTGGGATTACAGGCATGCACCACTACACCAGGCCTAGGTTATTTTATCTTTTTCTTTGTGTTTTTCTGTTTTGGTTGAAATTATTAGATAAGACTCATTTATATACAATATGAAAATATTTTTAAAACATTATATTTTTTAAAGTATACAAACAATGGGCCCTGCTGTACTCTCTGAATATATGCTACAAAATGTTTTAAAGAGTTTTAAGTAAATATAGATATAGAAACAGATGATATAGATATTTCCAAAAGGCTATGGACTGGGCTAGTAAGTATTTAACTTCAAGTAGGTAGTATATGAATGCTATATATGTTCTTTCTGTTTATCTCAAATATCTGATATTTCTATGATATTTCTATACTGCTGCCTCTAGCCGTAGCCCTGTGGCATCTGATCCCATCAGATCTTGGAAGCTAAGCAGGGTCGGGCCTGGTTAGTACTTGGATGGGAGACCTCCTGGGAACACCAGATAGTGTAGGCTTGGGAGACGGACCCAGCAACCCACTCCCAAAAATCAGTCTGCCATTGAAAATCCTATGAACAGCAGAGAAGCACTGACAATAGTGTTTCACCTGTTGTATGTAGGGTTGCTATGAGTTGGATACCAACTCGATGGCACCTAAGAACATATATACTGCTTTCTATGTATTAAAAAAAGGAAAAAAACCTTCAAAACAAATGCACAAATGAAACATAAGAAAATAAATCCATAAGGGAAAATGTTATCGAAATTAATATATAAGCCAACTGAAGGAGCTGGCGCTTCATATTCAGTTTAAAATTTTTCAGACTTACTATATACATTGGATGACATGCCCACCTGTCTTCAATGCAGTGTCAACAAATCCCTCATAGAGCTGCCTCTGTGCAAGTATGAAGAAGTGGTAAGCCTCAGCCCCTCGCCAAGCATTATCTGTGAACCGACTAGTTGTAGACAGAACTTCTTCTTCCAGCAAGCCAGCCAAAGCAGATGTGGCCTAGGAGAAAAGCCAACCTGCACTGTTAGCCCAAACACATACACAGTATCAGCCCCACACAACTACGTCACTACAATGAAGTCCTGCACAAATCTACATCAACATATATAAATGAGAAGATTTTTCCTTATAATACTGCCATTACAGACTTAATTTTTCCATTATAATTCATATTTTGTTATGATCAAATTATAAAATAAAGTTATCTTAACATTAACTTAAAGTTAAGTTAATAAGTTAATGCAATTTTATCATATATATATAATATATATATAATATAGTATAAATATATATATAAAATATAGTATAAAATAATATACATATTCTAAGATAGTTGTTTGAATTCTCTGACTAGAAAAGAGGGCTTAGGAAAAATTTTAACAAAAAGAAAAGCAAAGACTAAATTAGTACTGTAAAAAAGCAATTTTCCATATTTCTAAGTAGAAATTTCTAAATTTGCATACTAATTCTAAATCAAGCATTCCTTTTCTTCATGTCATTTAAAGAAATAAATGCAGACACACAAATTAAAGAGCTTGTCCATAGAGAGAAGTTTGACCATTCTTCTTTCTCAAACACTTCAGATCATTTAACATTATTTAATGTTATTTAATACTCGACCTTACCTCTGAACTCTTTCCCTTAACTTTTCCTCGCTGAGCATTTTTCATTTGTTCATGGTATTGCTCTATAAGTAAGGCTGACAGTACATAGAGCTTCTTTACACGTAAAGGTTTAGTTCTTTTCTTTGCCTCTTCATCTGCAATCTTTAAACATTTAAAGAATTTGGGTGAGATACTTCTTAGTCTATATTTGTACAAATTAATCATTTCTAAAATTAACTAAAATTTAATTTTCTAAAATGGAGGAAGAGCAATAGGATGGAGTATAAATATCATTATTTATGTTTAATGTTTTAAAGGCCATTTTCTTTGACTTACTACTTATATAAATATATAGTTTTTTCCTTAGCATTTAGTCCTTGAAGTTAAAACTATTAACAAGCTTATAAAATAACATTTGCTATTAAATGGCTAAATCAAAATGAAGAAAATCATGATGGAATGGGTAGCATTTTCCATAAGACAGAGATTTTTAAAATAATGTTCCAAGTACACAAAGATATAATGGCATTAATGTGATGCCGCCTTCAGAAGTTTAATTTTATTAAATCAATTTTTAGGGAAATGTTCCTTTTTCATTAAATCCAACAACAAAATACACTACAATGTAAAGTTTTCACAAATTAATACTGTAGTATTTATATATCTTGCAAATGGATATTATGAAAAGTGTGATGTTTAATATTTATACATTTATAAGTACTCAAAAAAGTATTCATCAACAGGATTTAATTCCCAGTTATGGGAACATATTGGTGATCCCAGAAATTCTTTATTTTTTTGTTAATGTCAGTACCAAATATATAGTTGTTTAGGTACCAGTAAATTGCTGATATCAATAAATACCCTTGTTAATAGAAGGTAATAGTAAACATAGTTACAGTAGCAGGAGTTTTGCTGTAACAAATATGTTTCCAACAAATATGGAAAATGCGTTTAGTACTATATTTTTTAAAAAATGTTAATGAGAACAAACCAAATACCAAGATTTTTATATTACCTTAAACATCAGTTTAGCAGCATCAAAAAAGTAGCTGGCTTTCCGATAGAGTTCTATAGCATCAAGAGTCTTATTCTTTTCCAGTAAATGAGATGCATACCTAGCTAACAGGGATCCAATTTCTTTCATATTATGACTTTTAGCCAATTCAACAGCTTTATTCCACTAGGGAAAAAAAAATTATACCATTTAGTCGTCCAAATATTTATGTAACATATGTCATAAAATTCACACAATAAGGCTTTAAGCTTGTAGTAAAAGAACACTACTTCAAAATAGAAAAGAAACTGGGATATGTTTTTTAAAATCAGAACAATCATAAGTTCTATAAGCTAAACATGTCAAAATGATTAAATGATCTAAGACTGATTTAAGAAGTGCATTTGAAAAGGAAAAGTTTCAAAGTTTATAATCACATTAATCTTCTAATTCTATTTTTTCACATACTATGAGCCAGAAAAAAGATACACTTTATTTTTTATAGTAAAACAAAATATACGACTTCAGTTAAGAAAATATCCTATGAGATTTAACATTTAAAAATTAATTAAATTTTTATAAGGCAAATGGGCCTTTATAAAATACTTTAAGGAAAATACTTAAAAGAATACATTGACGATCAATAGTTTCTATGGTAATTCTGCACTTTAATTCTAGATGAGTTTCAGTTTTTAGAAATATCAAATACATGTTTTCAATAAAAAGAAAGGAAATAGAGTTGGCAAAAAAAAAAAAAATACTGATAAAGTAACTCACTTCCTTCCTCAGGCAATAATTGACAATTAACTTCTTGTCCTTCTTTGGAAACAAAACCCAACCCCGACAAAATGCAGAAAATTATGAAATTACTTCCAGGCAAAAACATGCCAGACCAAAAGCACAGGTCTGTTCATGCTCCTTTATTGAGTTAGATATGAGTGGGTTACTCCTCCTGGTAGCATTTCAAGAGAAAAGCGCAAACTCAAAACTTTCTCAGTCTACAAGTCTAAGTGAGACTATCCTTTCACAAAATTCATGCCTAACCCTGTAACTGTTGTACTGGAGATAATCTCTGCAGGATGACGACGGGGATTTTGACTTAAAAATCCCTAAGGCGACAAGCTGCACAGACAATGAGTTTCGGTTCCTTACTTGGTTGAGGTGCACACAGGTATCTACCGCTGCCTTTGGTTGATTACATTTCAAAAATGCACTCACTGCTTGTTCACACATTCCAACTCTCACAAACATTTGAGCTATTTCCTGTAAACACAAAAAAGTATTAGATTTCACAGATGAAGGAAATCATTTATATTTTAATTTAGCAAAACTCTATAGTGACGTATGAATATTAAACTGGCAGTTAGAGTGATTTTTCTTTTAAATAGACAGGAGCAGAGGCCATAAATCAGAACAGATGCGAAAGCATCTCCTTCTACAGAATGAGTACTTCATTGGTCCAGGCCCTGAAGACACTACGCTCCTGCCTCCTCTCAGTGCAATAGCTAGCGTCCTGAAAGCTTCAAAACAATCCAGACGACTGGATGAAAATATACACCTGTGTTAATAAACCTGTAGTAACTCAGTGGTATGCTCGATGCCAGGCCTTACTTAGAGACTTCCAGAAAACCTCCTAACCAGAGCTCACTTGCAAATACCTCTATAAAGAAGTGCCCCAGTGCCAGGCCCTGAGGCACACAGCTGTAGCACAGCTACTCATAAGGCTGAGCCAGGTCAGTTGAATCTACAGGTTGGAGACCAGCCTGGGCAACAAAGTGAGATTCCCTCTCCAAACAAAATAAAGCAAAACAGAAAGAGGGCTAGGGGTGTAGTTCAGTGGTGAAGCGTTTGCCTAGCATCTGTAAGGCCTGGGACTCAGACCCAGCACCACACAAAAGGGGAAAAAAAAAAAAAAAAACAGGAAGGAAGGAAGGGAGGGAGGGAGGGGGGAAAAAAAGAAGAAATGCCATAGAGAAGTACATCATTCATTAATTCAGGAAGCTGGATCCAAAATAAAGTTCCCTTGGAAGGCGGCAGCAGGCAGGGACAAGCACCACCACAACAAACCTTTCCTGTTTGGTTACATTCTCCATTTTCACAAAATCATTTGTGTGTTGCTTTTGACATTATCTAATTAACCAGAGTTTTCTCTCCCCACCCTCCACTTCCAAAATATTTTTGGAAATATAATATACATCTTGTATCCAACTATCTTTTTTTATTGTTGTTGTTGTTGTTAGGTACTGTCTAGTTCAGTTCGACTCATAGCGACCCTATGTACAGCAGAATAAACACTTCCCGATTCTGTGCCAGGCACATGATCTTATTTATGTTTAAGTCCATTGTTGCATTTTGATAATAATGCTTATACTTTTCTGACTATAAATACTACATTATAGTGGTTAAAAAATTCAAAACACAAAAAAGTTATGTTACTCTTCATCTTACTACCCATAAGAAACCTCCCTGAACACTCTAGTGCTGTTTTCTAATATCTTTGTCCTGAGTATAGACATGTGCGTGTGCTTGTGTATGTACTGTGATCATAGTACACATGGTTTTCTACCCTGCATTTCACACCTCAGTGTTAAGTCTACCTTCCCTTATTATTAACAATTTCTCTAAAACATGATTTAAAACTTATGATACCACTTCAAAGTTGCTATTTTAGTTATTTAGTTACCATTACAGTTATACTTATTTAATATTTACTCAGTAATGCTATTCTGGATCTTCTATAGCGAAATATTTATGTGCTTTATCAGACACACCTAACAGATGACACCAACACAGGCCGTTGCTGATACTAAGGGTTCTAAGTAATATTAGTTTTATTCCCACTCAAGAAAACACATAGGACTGAGAATAAGGGTGAGTGAAAATGCCATTATTACAGACATAGCTTCTCTAGTTTGCAATTAGAAAATTGAATTATCAGAATTCTACACTTATCTATTAATCAACAGACAAAATTTTTGATGTGGAGCTCACAACATAATCAGTAGTTGAGAGCTGTTACAAAAACAAAATACTAACTCATTGACAGTATTTGACAATTAATTAAAAGAGGCTTAAAAGGAACATTCAAAACAAAGAGAACTCTGCTTTTTGTTTCTCTTTTTTAACATTAAATATTTCATTGTTAATAGCCTAATCAAAGTGGAGCTATCTTTTTAAACTTAAATTGTAGCAAATTTCAAATAATTTCAGATATTTTTGAAGCCAATCCTTGACACTATACCATTTCATCTGTAAATATTCCATGTATTCAGGTAAGACTTTTTGTTATGAAAGTTTAATATGTAAGTATATGCTTTAATATGTAAATTCAAATATAAATGTTAAGAAGATGGTTTACCATAAGAATTGACAACAAACAGTCACTTTATGAAATTATAGCGAACAATAAAGTAAAAAATTAATGACTACATATAGATTAGTATTCCTTTGGAATACTAAACAATTTTAAGACAGCATAATGTATAGTACAAATATAGTGATTAAATTTGAACAGTTCTTTTACTTTTTCAGCTAACTTTTAAAAGCAATTTTAATAAAGTAAAAAAACTATACATGATTATGTTATGTGTAAGCACTAAAATGGTGACTATTTCCCCTTCCATTTTCAACCATCCCGTAATATTGATGTATTGTTCTGTAATTGAAAGCATTATTCTATGTCTAAGAAACTAAAATTATAAATTAATTTTCAATTTTCTTTATTACAGAGGCTATTTCCCAACTATCACATGAACATTTTATAAGGTAGCAACACCAAAAACTCAAATTTGTAATACCTACTGGAAGCAACTTGTGGTTTTCTGGAAGTGAACTAGCAAGATTCTCTAAGCCTTCATAATCTTCTAACATGTAATAACAGTCAGCTAAGCGTTCCTGGTTCCGGCCTTGTACGTAGTATTGCACAGCATTCAGCCTACAGAAAGAGAAGAGAAGAGCTTTTAAAACTAATGAGTCTCCTCATAAATAGATACTTTTATCAAAAATATTCTTTCATTAGAATTATTAGTATTAGCTTTACTCAATTCACCATCTTCAGTTACACAATGCTTGTAAAGTATACAAGTGGGAAAAAAATCTAAAAGCCACGTGACATATTCTAGTTGTAAAATTCTCTGAATATTCTTATGAAATATTATTTTAATCTGATATACTACTATAGTACTACCAAACATCAATATAAATAAGCATACTGATCAAAATGAAACTTAAAAATAAAAGTAATGATTTCTGAAAATAATTTATAACAACAAAACAAGAAAATATAATTTTTTTTACTTTATTTAGAAATAAATCATGTAACACCTTAGAACTATACACTGAGATATCAAATAGACTTAGCTCCAGGCAGCTTTCTACTAAGTCTTATGTATGTAAACTCCAAAGTTCTACAGTGTTCATTTCACAACTTCAAGGATCTCTTGCTCTCCAATGTGAATCTAGAGCTATTTGAATTTTAGGATTTAGTAGGGTGGTCTTCATTTTCCTAGCATTATTTCCTAGGGAAGTACTTGGGCAGCTACAATTCTTGTACTTGGTTGTCAGGTGCTGTCGGGTCAAGTCTGACTCAGCCTCAACCCGACTCATAGACTCAAAACCCTTACAGGGTTTTCAATAGCTGATTGTTTCGGGAGGGCTGCCAGGTCCTTCTCCCATTTTTGTGGTGCTGGGGACCGAACCCAGGGCCTCAGTGAGGGTGGAGCAGCACTCTACCAACTGAGCTAAACCCCAGCCCCAATTCTAAGTGTGTGTAAATGCATGAAGAGCTCCAGATAGGTTACATACCACTTTTGTCGATCAGCAAAGTAGTCTCCAATGGCATTGTGTGCTTGTTCAAGAAGACTGTCATCTGCATCACCAGAGCCGGTCTTCAGGAGTTGCAGCACTCTAAACCAATCCCCCAATTTCAACCGGAGGCCGATAGCAAGGTCTCTGCAAACAACAGCATTCATTTATTCATTCATCCATTCTACAAATATTTATCAAGTGCTATTATATGCGAGGTATAGTTCCAGGTACTAAGAATACAGACAGACAAGACAATTCTCCAAACACTTTGGAAACTTAGCCTGACCAGGTAAGAGGCAATGGAGAAGATCAGATGTTATGGTTTGAATGTGTTCCAAAATTCATGCTAAAGCCAGGTGTGGTGGCATATACCTATGATCCTAGTACTTGGGAGGCTGAGGCAGAATGACTGATATGAATCCAAGGCCAGCCTAATCCACATAGCAAGTTCTAGGCCCCTACCTAGGCTATAAAGCAAGACCCTGTCTCAAAAAAAAAAAAAAAAAGAAAGAAAGAAAGAAAGAAAGAAAGAAAGAAAGAAAGAAAGAAAATTCATGCTGAAAGTCAATCCCAATTGTGGTAGGTATTAACAAGTGGGGTCTTTGGAGAAGTGATTAAGTCTACCCTGTGTATTGATTAATGCCTTTATAAAAGAGGCATCAGAGAAAGTTCACAGCGTTTTGTCCTGCTTTTCACTGTGTGAGAATGGGAATTAAAGACAGGACTCTCATCAAACACTGAATCTGCGGGACCCTCAGTCTTGGACTTCCCAGCCTCCAGAATCATCAGAAATAAATTTTGGTTCTTTATAAATTACCCAGTCTTAGGTACTGTGCCATAGCTGGATAAAGAGACAAAGGCATCAGAATAAAGAAAAGAAAACAACTTCCAGTCTTGTTTCCCTGAACTTCCAACTTATTTAGCAAAATAATAATTTAAATAATAATCACTTGATCAATTTATTAACATGAACGGGGTTATTTCAAAACATAAGCAGCACATTTGGTTTTATATTTCTTTTCAGGGCTTAAATTGCATTAGAGATCTTCTAGGAGGATAAACAACATTCATGAAAATTAGATAACATGTTTAGAGCGAAAAGAAAGTTCATACATTATTTTACATAAACTAAAAATTAAATATAAGCAATAAAACTCGATCCTTTACTACCTTTGATTTTTATTTTTATGCTTCCTGACATCAGAAAGTTAAATAGCCCACACCAAAAAGAGCACTTATAGTCTTTATAATAAATGATAAAAAAAGCCAGATTCTACAGTTATATCAATTTTTTTCCTACAAAATGAATAAAATCTCCATAGTCATTAACATATGTAAAAACAGACATTAAAGTTGCCCCCAAATTATAACACATAAATTAATGAGTGGCATGTAGAAACTTTACCTTGTAATCTTAGCTGAAAATTATTTTCTAAAAGAAATGCTAGGATATATTTCGTCTTACATGCTCCATTTATAAAATATTATAAACTGTAAATGTACTTGGGAATGCCTGACCCTTTATAACTTACCTTCTGTCCATATCAAGATACATTCTTTCAGCCTCTTCAAACCTGCCAAAGTACGCAACAACTTCAGCCTGCTTCATGGACTCACTCTGCAGATTGCCCAGGCGCTTCACAAACTTAATGCCTTGGTAATCTTTACAGCGCACAAATGCTTGCTCTGCAGTGTACAGGTCCAGTTTCTGAAGAGCTGCTTCAGCCAATAGGCGCCTTAAAAAAAAAAAGAAAGAAAGAACAGAAAGTCTAAGGCAAAATACACATAAACAAGTTGTGAATTAGAATTCAATTATTATACCTAATGTTTCTAGTGAAACATGGTGGGAAGCAAGTATTTTAGCACATGCAAAAAATTCTCATACAACTTATATTGAGGACTTGCAAATCTAAAGTGAATATCGATGTTTTTAAAAGAAGAGCAAGAAAGGAAGTCTTATCCCATCAGGAGGCTAATGTGGGAGCAGAGGGTGAGCAGAGGAACTTTAAAAGCATCCATCTGACATTTTGGGAGGTTTGGGGTTCTTTAAAATACCAAAGTCTAGGGTGTGGGTTGTCCTCTATGAACTGAGATGCATCTTCAATTCCAACCTTCTCAATCAATGCTCGACTGTCTCGCAGGGACCGAATCTCAAAGTTAAGTACATAATCCTTATTTGGATGGTCTGGATTCTAAAAATAAAGATGAAACAAAATAATTCAAAAGGCTGCCTGTGAAGGAAGGCCTTGGTCTCTGGCCCAACCCCACTCTGTCCCTCTCTGGCCCTGTCTTTGCCTCTTTAACCTCCCCTCTCAAGTCATTCTCTCATGCAATCACCTTGGATTCCAAGAACAACAGGACTGATGGATAAACATCCTCGTGACAAGGAACCAAAAATACCCCCAGGCATTGGTAAGCCTTGTAGGACAGATCATGCCTAGACTGAGGGTAATTATCTAGGCTAGCTGAGGCTGTACCCTGCAGCAGGAGTAATCATCTTACGGGCACCAGATTGCTCCTCTCAAATGATGACAGCAATAACAACGTCTTCAACAGCAACTTCTTCCAACCACCTTGCAGAAATAGAACTGAAATAATGGTCAGCCAGACCACACTTTGATCCAAACTGCTTATTATGTATCCCACCTGCCCCTGCCCAATTCTTCCACTATTCAAACCTTAAGCTCACATCAGTGCCTTCAAGATGGAGTTGGGTTCACTGGACTCATTTTCTGTTCCTCTTCCCAATGTGCCACATTTATTAAATCTCCTTTCTCTGTTTTTCACCACTACTCATCTCTTTGCCTACAGCTATACCACTGTGGTGTCCTATCCCGTCAGATCTCGGAAGCTAAGAGGGTCAGGCCTGCTTAGTACTTGGATGGGAGACTGCCTGGGAACACCAGGTGCTGTAAGCTTGGGAGACAGACCCGGCAACCCACTCCCAAAAATCAATCAGCCATTGAAAATCCTATGAATAGCAGAGAAGCACTGACCATAGTGTTTTGCCTATTGTATGCAGGGTCACTATGAATCGGACACCAACTCGAAGGCATCTAACAACAACAACTCATCTCTTTGGTCAGTCTATTGTGATAGGTGGCTAAGCCTAGTCTGTACCTCCAGGAACACCTATAAAGTATGTTTCCTTTTTATAACAAAGCAAAGCAAAATAGGATAAAAAAATTGAAAAATGACATTACATTGTGAGCAAAACTAGGAAGAAATTCCCATGTATGGGTCTTATGAATTGTTTGGAAAACATCTACAACACACAAAGTCCCTTCTGAGCAACTGGGCTGCCTCCAGGGAGAAGTGGACAATGGTAGAAGGGAAGGGAGCTCTCACAGTTCTGCATCCCTGTTTCTCTCAGCTCCTTTCTCATTCAGAGTGCTATTCAGCCTCCACTGGAGCAGAAAACTCACACGCAGCAGCCCCTACTCGCTCACTCCTTCATCCTCTTTCCCTGCGCAAAGCAATAAAACTGTTGTTCCAGTACTGTTAGGAAGCAGAGATGAAAAAAAGGAAAAGGACTAGCTGTCATCACTACTTTTCTATCATAACTTAGTAGCCTGGCCAGAAAAGACCTAGCTAAATGGCCAAAGAAAGGCAACAAGTTATATCAGCTCAATAATATTATACACATCCCAAGTAAGGAAAAAAGTGAAGGACACGAGACAATCTGGTTCTGTGGGTAAAACACCAATGAGTCCTAGAGAGCAGAGTAATCTGCAAAGGTCAACTGAGTCACACATAGCCCCCTCCTCACCCCGTAACTAAAGCACTATAGCTGAAAGTGTTAAATCCTTAGGGAACTCCAGAGTACTAAGGAGGAATTAGCAAGGAAAGGGCACAGGGTTTGAATTCAACAGACTCTCATTCTAATTCTATCACTTACAAGTGACAAGAGCCTTCCTCATCTAAAAGGAGGTTTGTGTAGTATCTACCACACACGGCTGTGATGTCAAATGGCAAATGAACATCTCCTTTGAAGGTATGTTGGTAAGTGTTACCTTCCTTTTCCCTTGGTATATTTCTTCTTTAGTTCTCCAAGAAATTTCTCATGTTATTTTTGAAACTATCTGCTTACAGGAAGCCACACATAGTCCAGCTGAATACTTCCTGGACCCACATGGCCCCAGAGAAAAGCACGACCATATGCTTTCCTTTAGTAAGCTTTGCACATAGTAAGCCAGGTAGATAACAAAACTGTCAAGGAGAACTGGTTTCTGTTACAGCTTAACTCTCCATCTTTCCCAATAAACCAGGCACCAAAAATTTATCCTAATAATAGATACATACAAAATGTATCCAAATATATCAAGGATCTCAGAGTAGTCCTAAGCAATTTAAATATATATTAGCCATTGAAAACCCTGTAAGGGTCACAGGGTCACCACGAGTTGGACATGACTCCACGGCACCTAACAACAACAACATACTTTTTTGTTATTAGGTGAGGTCAAGTCAGGTCTGATTCACAGTGACTCTATGTATAAGAGAACAAAACACTACCTGACACTGCCTTCATGCAATCTTTTTTATCTTTGAACCCATTGTTAACAGCTACTGTGTTTCTTCTCATTTTGAGTCATATCATATCAGCAATTAGACATCCCAGAGGTTTTACTCCATTTCCATCATTAAGGTTGACTCTATTTTAAGGAGGCAACTATTCCCCAGTCATCTTCTGAATGCTTTCCAGCCTGGAGGGTTCATTTTCTGGCACTATATTTGACAGTGCTTCTCCGCTACTCATAGGGTTTTCAATGGCTGTTTCAGCAGTGGGCTATTGGGCCTTTCTCCCTAGTCTGTCTTTGTCAGGAAGCTCAGCTGAAACTTGTCCACGATGGCTGGCCCTGCTGGTATCTTAAATAGGGGTGGCATAGCTTTCAGCATGACAGCAACACACAAGCCCCTATAGCACAACAAGCTGACATACATGGGAGGGATATTTTCTTTTTCATAGTCTAAAATACTTTACAAAAGTCAATACAAACATCAGTAACAGCAACAATGCCACCACACTCTACAATTTAAGGCAATCAGCAATTATGAGCTTTTCATGGAAAACAGTACCAGTGACAAAAAAAAAAAAAAACAGCCAACTAAAAGATTAATCAAAATTAAGAACTCATGTAAGGAGAACATGTAGCTTAAAATAATAATAATAATAAAAAAAGACTGGTGGTACTTTTGAATTAAGTACAAGGCTGGAAATCTGGAAATTAGAATTACAAAATAAAATTGTTCTAAATCTTGACAATGTAAAAATAATAGTATGGCTCCCCCCAAAAGAGGAGAGAAAGGCAAGATAAAATGTAAGAATGTCATCTATTAAAGTGGAAAGTCAATCAAGATTACTAAAAATTAAAAGGTAGTTTAAACTGATAAACCCTTAATTTGTTTTCATAATTTTTCTTTACCCAGGGAAGTGGTACTGTTTGTGGTGAAAAAAATTGCCTAAAAGTCTAGAATTCCTTTAAATTCACTTTCAGATTGCTAAAAATAATCTACTAAAAGCGTAGAAGGTACATGGATGCCATTTTTACAATGTTACTTCTGTTCATCTATTTAATCTATCAAATCTGTCCTTCCACACACTGTATGGATTAACACTGTGAGGTTTATCTAATGCAAATATTTGATAAAATAGCTGCCTGGTGGGATTTGGGGTATTATTTTTTACTTTGTCTTCAGCACTTTTCTGTATTGCTTGAATTCTATATCATAACTACTTACCAGCTCTTTAAAAGCAATCAAGTCATTATTAATTTTTCTAAAAAAAATCAGTAGAACAAACAATTCCTAAGAACCAGTCATGCACCAGAACCTTGCTAAATGCTGAAGACTGAAGCAGCTCATTCTGTCAAAGCACAGATACACACAAACAGAAATGACCTTTCTGCCACTTTAGTTTGACTCTACTACCTACCTATGATTTTGTTATTAAAAGGCTAACAGCAAAATCACATCTTCCAAAAAGAGTTCCCAACCTCTAAGTCTTTGGGAAAAGAAGACAATACAGTGATGTGAAGAAAAGGGAAAAGCAGACAGTCTCTGATGTGAACTGTATACGAGTTAAACAGGCAATAAAATAGACTCATTTATTTCCTAGATCCTATACTTCAAACAAGGACAAGGTCTTTCCCTTTGCTCTCTGCATAAGCTCTGTCCACATGGAGAAGAGTCGATGCAGTCTCAGTCTCCACTTTATTGTTTGCTGGTAGCTTTCAAGTTTCACCCTCCCTGCCTCCCCTTCTGCCCCACATTGTGATCAGAGGTTCAAATCACATCACCTCTCCCTGCCCATGAGAGCCAAAGCACAAATAATGGAGCAGGGTTGGGCCTGAGAATATACCTGACCTCTGGGTCTACATTCCCACCCAGACATTACGTCACCTGGTCCCAGGCAAGCTGGGAACAGAAATATAACTGCTTTTTAACAATTACCTTCAATATCTCATCCAAAAGAACAGACTTGATTTCTAAATCTTCGAAGTTACAAATGTATCCAGAGGTCTGAATAGGTTCCTTTAAAGATAAAAACTAGTGTTATGTTTCATCATGAAAAACATCCTCTCTTTAAGGCATCCTGATTTTTACATTCTATCATCAAATTTTTCAAACAAACAAAAAGGTAAAGAGATTGTCATTAACATCATATGCCTATAACCTACACAGTTATAAACATTTTAGTAAATATACTTCATTTAATTTTTGGCTGAAGTATTATAAAGTAAATTACAGACATGATGACATTTCATTCCAAAATACCTTAATACATTTCTCTAAAAAATAAGAATGCTCTCTTACATGGCTACATTATAAACTTAATTCTTAGTAAAACTGATTAATACTATATTTGTATCTAAGTATGTTATCATAGAAATTTCATACCATACTAAAAGGTCTGCCCTCTGTAATATGAGCCAGTGTGTCTGATATATTTCCTACTCAAAATTTTATTTGCTAGTATGTAAATACATGAGTCCATTATATGTCTGTCTCTTATCCTAGCATTATCTATACCCTTATAGAAAGAAAGTATAAGATATGTACATTATAATGTAAAGTAGCTGCCCTAAATCATTGTTGTTGTTGTTGCTGTTGGTAGGTGCCATCAAGTCAGGTCCAACTCATTGAGACCCTATGTACAATATAACGAACCACCCTGTGACACTGTGCCATCCCCAGCACTATGTCAGTGCTTCTCTGCTATTCGTAGGGTTTTCAATGACTGATTCTTTTGGGATTGTTTCACGAATGGATTGCCATGTCTTTCTCCCACTTTTTTATGGTGCTGGGGATCGATCCCAGGGCCCAAGAGAGTGCAGAACAGCACTCTACCAACTGAGCTAAACCCCAGCCCCACCTTAAATCCTTAGTAGAAAAAGAAGTCATAAATATTATATAAGCCAAAATAAATAAACTACCAATATACTTAATACTTCCAAGCATACTGTAAGAGGAATAGGATAATGTCTGGCAATGGAAATAATATCAAAATGCAATTTTAAAAGTACATGTGTATATTTATATCACATATAATTATGTTATACTATAATATAGGTAAATAAAAGGAAATACTGGTAAAACATGAATCTTATTTAGTTTGGATTTAATGTCTAAGAATGAGCCTCTTATACACAGAGTAGATATGTTTAATGGGTTTTCAAATGTATATTTTCTTTTAAAAAACATCAATTCTTGGTTGAAATAGTTGTGAGAAGATTTCATAACATCTTTTATTGCTTTAATAAAGATTGTATTGCACAAGGCAAATAATATGCCTTTATAAGCAAATACACATAAAAAGTCAGAATAAAATTTAATTTTGAAAAATGCATGTATTTTTATATATTATAGGGCCTTTCATACACTTTGATTATTTTGCTACTATATGTAAATCATGTATACTTGTATAAACATGTTTATCATAGAAAAAACTTAATTTTGGTTAAATAAGCCAATAAAACAAGATAGTCAAAAGATGAACTTAAATAATCTGTGGATAATAAATAATGACAACAAAGAGAAAAGACAAAAGGGCAAGGTGGAGAAAGCGATCAAACACTGAGTTTCTAAAATAACCTACGATTGTTATTGTTGTTGTTGATGTTAGGTGCTGTCAAGTCAGGTCTGACTCATAGTGACCCTACCTACAATAGAGCGAAACACTTCCTGGCACTGTGCCATGCCCAGTACTATGTCAGTGCTTCTCTGCTATTCATAGGGTTTTCGATGGCTGATTGTTTTGGGAGTGGGCTGCTAGGTCCTTCTCCCTAGCCTACAGCACCTGTTATTCCAAGGTGGTCTTCCACCCAAGGACTAACCAGCCCGACCCGACTTAGCTTCTAAGATCAGATGGGATCCTAAGCCAGGGTGGTATGCCTGCAGACAAATTTTGTTGGCATATAAGTAAATATATACAAATATTTATGTAACCCATATTTTTAAAACTCAGCTTCAGCTTGATTTACATGATCAATTTTCTTTATTTTAAAAAATTCACTAGATATTCATCTACTCCCCAGTTGAGTATGAAGCTTCAGACCAATGGTCTACAAAGCAGGGTACATTCACTTAAGCAGTATGAAAGACATTTCTTTTTATCTAAAAGTCTCAAAAGTTTTACTATTTTATACTATACCATGAAACACTGGCACTTTTACTGTGCACAAAATCAGAAGAGGCCCTTACTTTTCTACCTGTCTTAGCATACTGTGGGATACTCAAGTTTGTACAGACCTAATAGGAGGATTGAGAGATTATAATATCTAACTTTGGCTACCCCTCACAAGCTAAACAAGTGGATGAAAAAGTTGTTGGTCTTTTTTTTTTTTTTTTTTTTTTTTTTCCTGCAGTACCCAGGGCCTTGCACACTCTACCACTGTGCAAGTGGTAGGTACTCTACCACTGGGCTGCACCCCCAAGCCCATTTTTTTTAATCTTTTCTTCAGAAATAGAGTCTCACTAAGTTACACAGGCTGCCTCTGGCATCAAATCTGTGATCCTCCTGCTTCTGCCCCCCAAGTCACTGGGATTATAGGCACGAGCCACCTCACCCCAGAAAAGTTTCTTGTAAAGACTGAATTCAAGGTCATATTGGTAATGCAATCATAAGCAAATACGAAAAGGCAGAACTGAATCCTCGCTCACTCTTAGTACAAATGCTTGGGGTTAGTCTCATTTCAATGTGAAGACAGTGACATCTCATCTATCCTCACCTGCGTAAAAATCTATCCAGTTGATGTCAAACAATTGCTCATCTCTGAAGTGATAATACAGATTGCTATGTTCTGAAGGAACATATTATTCTGTAGTTCTGCAGATCCAATTAGTGATGTTTTAAAGAGTAGGTTTGTTATGATTTGGACTTAAACTGTTTCGCAAGGGTCAAGTCATTTGGTCCAGGGCTAGTGGCACTGTCCTAAGAGGTTGTAGAACTGTGGAAGGTGGGTCTTTAATGGAAGTAGGTCCCCAGAAGCAGGCCTTTGGAGGTTTTTATCCAGGACCTGTGGTTCTGTACACTCTCTCTCTGCTTCCTGCTCACGAAGATGTAAGGTTGTTTGCCCTGTGCCCTGCCTCCTGCCACAGCCACACCTACTCTGCCACCATTACAGATTGATCTACTGTCTGTGAGCTTCCAATAAATCTCTTCCCCCTTGTTTGTTTTTTCTGCTACAGTAACAGCAGCTGACTACTACAATGTTCTCACATGATCAGTAAGCAACTAGAGGAATGATTAGCACAGTAACTAAATAAGCAGGGCCCACCTGAGGCCAGTGTTCTCATGAATGAAAAGAACAGTATATTTTATAAAGAGATCTAGACAGAGGTAAGGGTGTAAAACAATCCATCTAGCTCTAAATCTAGTAGAACTTGAACTACATGCCAAGCCAGAAAAAAAAAAAAAACTCAAATAAAGAAAATAATGACTTTCTGTTCTATTCTCTTCTGTTAGAACAACTGAGGAAATACTTTCCACCAGGCAAAGATTTCACTTGTTGCTAGACTGACCATGCGTGCTGTGCACACATGCTGAACAGCCAGAGATAACAAACACTTACTTCTCCAGGCACAGGATTTCTGACTTAGTGTGAGCACACCCAAGAACAGAAAAAGAACTCTACTTCCATCCTCAAGGTTATCTTGTGGTTACCTGTCAAACTTGCACACTTGTTTTATGGCAAGGATCCAATTTCCCTTGAAAGAAGCCTATGCTTACAGGTCAAAGGCAGCAGCCATGACTGTCTTTCCTTTGAACCATTTCTCACCTCTAACAACTACAAAGGGAGGAGGATATGGCAGTCCACTCCTGAAACCACCAGCCATTGAAAACCCTATGAGGGTCACTGTGAATCAGACCTGGAGGGCACCTAACAACAACAAGAACTACAAAGAGCCTAAGGCTCCGTAAAGCTTTACCAGAGCCTTTAAGAGCAATTTACATCAGGTTATTTGCATTGGCAAATAGATCCCAAAGATAATGAGTAGGGCTCAAATGAAGAAAAGCAAAAATAACTTAGGATATTAAAGGGGCAAACAGCTTATTACTAAACAAATTACTACAGAAAATGTCTAGCAGCTCAAAGGCCCAGGCATGTAATTTCTCCCCAAGAAGAAAACTACAGGTACAAACAAATAGAAATTAATGACATAAAGCGTTTATTAGCTCATTTCTTATTGTTCATACGAGTGAAATACAGCAGGAAATTCCCAACTGAAAATCATTATTAATTCAAAAACTGCTTAAAAGATTTGTCTTCCTGATTAGGCTAAGCTACCTCTCAAGTCATTTTGTATTTCCTAAACACAGTAGCCAACAATTGGTCCAGAGTAGAGTGAATGACAGGAAAATCCACAGCAAAAAAAAATCGTTGATATAAAGCCACAGGTAGAAAATCAAAATGTAACCTTAAAAATGAGTGAGATGGGGTTCCCTAATATCCAGGAGAGAAAAGATAAATCACAATCCATACTGACATATTTGTGAGAATATCTGGATTGAGAAAGAACATAGACTAGTAGGTGATACGGTGATGAAGGTAAAAGTCAGACTGTAAGCACAAAATAAATACATAGGCTGAAGAGAATGAAAGTACAAGGTCATTTCAAAACTACATTCTTGCGCAGTGGCGCACGCCTTTAATCCCAGATCCCAGTGCCTTGGGAGGTGGAGGCAGGAGGATTGCAAGTTCAAGACCAGAGGCAGTCTGTGTAACTTAGCAAGACCCTGTCTCAAAAAAGTTAAAAAAATGGGCTGGGAGGGGGGGGCAGCTCAGTGGTCCAGCACTTGCAAAGCATGCAGGCACGAGGCCCTGGGTTCAACTCCCAGTACTGCAAAAAAAAAAAAAAAAACAACTACATTCTTTGGGTTAGATTATTTTAAGAAATTTTGTAAATCTCCAAGAAATGTTTCTATTTACTTTCACAAATTTATGCAGGCAATACTAACAAACCTCTTAAAGATACAAAAGGGAAGTGTTCAGGTTTTGATATTTGGCTCACTATTTATGGTCTGTTGACAGTCACTGCTTGTTTTTACCTCAGGATCCAAGTTTCTGAAAACATACATTCTTGTCTTCTCCATCATTGCAAACAAGTCCGGGTTATCCCTGGCCCATTTCATATCCCAAACGTCTCTCCGCTCCAACTTTAGTAACTCGCCGACTACTTGCTGTCCTGTGCTGTCTGTCACCCGAGCATCCAAGTCAAAGAAAGTAAGCACTCCTGAGATGTCTATGATAGCAAGGCGACTAGAAACAATGCAATTGGGGAAGGGGAAAAACTGTAAAATTACTCTCAGCAGTCATGAATAGAATTACCTACAACCATTCTTCAAAATCAGTTTACCTCAAATATGGTTTTGAAAATGGCTTTTGAGTGCTTTTAACAATTTGACCAAAAACATAGACTTTTCTCCATTTTGCTTCCTTGTAAGGAAAATGGATCTGAAGAGGTTAAACCAACTGATATGAAAATATAAAATAGTCTCAATACTTTTTTTTTTTCAGTACTGGGAGTGTTGAACCCAGCACCTTGTGCATTGCTAGGCAAGTGCTCCACCACTGAGCTGCACCCCCCACCCCTACTTTTTAATTTTTATTTTGAGAGACAGGGTCTCTCACTGAGTTACGCAGGCTGCCTTGAGCCTCAAACTTGCAATCTTCATGCCTCAGCCTCTCAAGTTGCTGGGATTACAGGCATGTATCATGCCACCCAGCTAAATAGTCTCAATACTTTCAAGTTTTAAGAGTAAAAAATTATACCAGGATTCCCATATCCCCAATAAAGAAATTTAAACCAAATACAGTATACGGAAACCACATTTCAAGACAAGTTCATAAAAAGTACACCTGCCTTCATATTTATTCTATAAAGCCAACAATCCCAGTCAATAACTTCTAAGTCTAACACCCTCATAAGGAGAATTCCCAGGCTTACCTAGAGTTGCAGTTCAAGGATAACTGGTAGGCTCGACAATTAAGGGAGTACTTTTGAATCAAAGCAACATTAGGAAGACTGTATCGCTGAATGATGCCAGATTCACGACCCTATGGAAATCAGTTTTGACTATTAAAGCATACTTATCATAATAATATCAAACTAAAAGTCTCTATATGTCCATACATGTGTTTTAAAACCAAAGTGATGTCAATGTCACTTTCTGATAATGAATGTTATTAAGTATATATTTATGTCCTAATATAATTTGAGCCTTTTTAAGGACATTAAAGGTGGTCGATTTCTGTCTTCATGCAATGTTCAAGAAAGAAGTCATGAACCTAACTCTTTGATAATATGCAAATTCTTAGATCACAAGGAAGAAATATCTAAGGACGTTCATAGGTGTCTCGGTTAATATTTGTTGTTGTTAGGTGCCATCAAGTCAGAATATTTAGAGTACATTAAAAGCTAAAACATAAAGCACTTATTGAATTAAATTTCATATGTATGAAAAATCAATAGAAGATCATGGTAGGATGGTATGTTACTGAAAGTCTAGGCCTTTATCCTATGCCTTCTGACACGAGTTTTTGGCAAGGGGAAAGATGATCTGAAAGCAGTGATTCTTTGAGTATTAGTTTAAATATGTCTTAAAAATAAAAAATATATACATTTCTATGCAGCTCTTGTTGTTAGGTGCCCTCGAGTCAGTATCCAACTCATAGCGACCCTCATAGGGTTTTCAATGGCTCACTGTTTCAGGATTGCCTTGGGAGTGGTTTGGTAGAGCGCTGTGCTGCAGTCTCTGAGGTCCCAAGTTCAATTCCCAGCACTGCAAAAATGGGAGAAGGACCTGGCAACCCACTCCCAAGGCTATCTCAAAACAGTCAGCCATTGAAAACCCGATGAGGGTCGCTGAGTCGGATACCGACTCCATGGCACCTAACAACAACAACAACAATGCAACTCTACGCAAACACAATGTTGGCAGATCAGCAGCAAATACAACACACAGGACAGAGCTGTGGTTTTCAAACTCTTCTGTGCCTTGAGCCATGGCAGTGGGAAAGCATGGAAGGTCCACACAGCCAATCTTTACCTCTCCCCTTCTCAACCAGAGCACCACTGTTCCTGCAGCAGGATTCTCAAGCAGGGTCCATGAGAAAGGTGGGAATGCCATACAATACAATACTCTTAAGAGTTTTTCCCCCATAAAATTAGCTAATGGCTAAAGAACGTAACTAGAACTGGAAATATACACTATTAAGTTTCTGTTTATGTAATCCAAATGTAACTCTACTAGTATTATTGTTTTAAGGTAAACATTTATTTCTAAAATTAATATTTTCAAATGCAAGAACTCAAGAAAAGACACTATACCATTGATTCTATTTGAGAAATTTGGCAGAAATTTGCCAAGGACTTCTCCATTTTACTGGCTGGCAAACACATCACCTCTTCAGTCTAAGTCTTATGAAAGTAGCTGAGCCAAAGCACTTTCTTCAATATAAAATATCGGGCTATATATAGGAGGAAACTAAGTCCTGCTACCACCATGCAACCTGCCTCACATCTACCAATCCTCTGCAGGGCTCTTTCAACTTGGTATCCAGCTCCAGGTGCGCTTTATCTTGTCAGCTATAGAATCCACTTTGATAAACAGCCACTTTTGTAAATGACTGACCATTTGTGAAGCGATCTTTAAAACTTTCTCATTTCTCATATTAGGTTTAGGAAAGTTTGAGGTACCCACAGATGATATCCAATTTAAAACTCCTTGTTTAACCATTTAAACAATTACTATTCATAAACCAATTTTTTACAACTTACCACAATCAATGTCTTATCAGATGCAGTTATGGCACAAATTGGATCCCTTGTGCTCTGAAATAAATCAGTCATTATTATTGAACACATATTTACTGAATGACTAATCTGGTACAAGGTAGTATGCAATTACTAAGAAGAATACATCAATAATATATTACCTTGACGGAAATTGATTTACTGAGCACCTACAACAATACAACAATACTGTGTGCCAGCCATTGAAGTATGTACTAGTGATACTTGGATGAAATCTTTGTCCCCAGGGATTACTTAAAAATCTTCTGGGAAAGATGGTGAACCGAACACCTAATGATAGTCAGTATTGATTTAAAAAACAAATAAAGATGTACAAGGGGCTTATAAAAGTGCAGAGGGAGAAGTATATAACTTACATCAAGAAGGGCAAAAACCAGGACAGAGGATCTAACTGAGTGGTAGAGCTCCTGCCTACCATGTATATGCAAGGCCCTGGTGGAGGGGACGCTGTGGGGGAGGGTGGGGGGCATGGCAAAAAAACTTGAGCTTAGCTCTATAAATAAAACGAGGGTAGAAGGTCCAGTACATACCAGCAGAAAAGGTAAAATGCCACAGCACTGTAACTGCTTGGATTGATCTCAAAGGTATTATGTATGAGAAAAAAAGACAATCTCCACATATTACATACTATCCATATGCCATTCATAAAATATTCTCAAAGTGACAAAACTATGCAGATGGAGAAGAGATTAGCAGTTGTCAGGAAACAGGGGCAGGGCTGGGGAGGAGATGAGAAAATGAAGAAGTAGCATAAAGTTTCCTTATGGTGATAAAATTACATGAAAGTTCATACAAGCACACACACACACACACACACATAAAACTACATGTAAACACTTGGTTATTTTTAGGTGCCATGGAGTCAGACCTGACTCATAGCAACCCTATGTACAACAGAATGAAACTCCTCAACACCATGCCATGCCCGGCACTATGTCAGTGCTGCTCTGCTATTCATGTGGTTTTCAAAGGTACATTGTTTCAGGATGTTTTCAGGAGTGGGTTGCCAAGTCCTTTTCTCATACATGTAAACACTAGTGGAAACTAAATAAGGACTAAAGCTATCATCGAATTACTAGTATTGCATCAATGTCAATTTACTGATTTTAATGTATACCACTATTATATAAGATGTCACCATTAAGAGAAGCTGAGTAAAGAGGTTATTTTCGCAACTTCCTCTAAGCTTATAATTATTTCAAAATAAAATGTTTTTTTAAATTAAAAAAACCCAATATAGTTCATTCAGGAAACTGTCCAGCACAGCTGGTATCTGATGATGTGTGGAAGAGAAGTAAGCAGAGAGGGCAGAGGCCATGGGTATATATATACTTCACTCTGAAAAACATGGGGATCTCCTGAAGGCTAATTATTGGTGGCCTGCAACTGTACCACTGTGGCGTCAGATCTCGGAAGCTAAGCAGGGTCGGGCCTGGTTAGTGTTTGGGTGGGAGACTGCCCGGGAATACTGGGTGCTTGGGAGAAGACTTGGGAGAAGGACCCAGCAACCCACTCTCAAATAACAATCAGCCATTGAAAACCCTATGAATAGCAGAGAAGCACTGACAATAGTGTTTGGCCAGTTGTATGCAAGGTCACTATGAGTTGGATACCGACTCGACAGGCACCTAACATCAACAACAATTATTGGTGAGGAGAAGGTACCACATGTAACACAGAAAGAGCGCCCCAGCTAGCAGTATAGTAAATGGGTTGCCATTGTAGGGATGGAAAAGACTTCCAGTAGAGAGACTATTTCCTGTTCAATACCATAGCCACTTGCTACTTCTCACCATTTAAATGTAAATTTCAATTAATTAAAGTGAAACAAAACATAAAATTTAGTTCCTGCACCCAACTAGTCACATTTTGCTAGGAGCTACTGCCCTGCACAACAAAGGTATGAAACATTTCCATTTGCTCAGAAAGTACAATTGTGGTGTTGGATGAGCAGTGACTGCAGTGATCTAGATAGGAAGACTAATCTGACACACACATGGGAAGGGAGAGACCAGTGTGAGAGATATGTAGGACTTGCTGATTATTAGATGTGGAGAGCAAGAAAAAAGGAGTTCTCATGATTCTTGCATAGATAGTAGGCCTAGTCCCCCTGATATACAGGACATATATATGGAGGAACAGATATGGAGGCAAGATAAATTCGGCTTCAGACAGGTCAAACTGGGGATACTTTTGAGTCATGCAATTTCTCACTATCCAGGCAGCAAAAAATACATTATTCAGAAATTAGAAAAACTCGACATTGGAAAGATAGATATTAGAGTCGTCAGCATAGAGGTAACACGTGTATTTCAATAAGAAAACTCAGAAGAGGTTGAGCATGGTGGTTTACACCTATAATCCCAGAGACTCATGAGGCTGAGGCAGGAGGATCACAAATTTGAGGCCAAAGGCAGCCTGCCTAATTTAGTGAGACCTTGTGTCAAGACAAAACATTTTAAAAGGGGCCAGGACTATATAGTTCAGTGGTAGAGAGCTTGCAAAGCATGTGTGAGGCCCTGGGTTCAGTGCCCCAGTACCACAAAAAAAAAAAAGAAAAGAAGAAAAGAAAACTCAGAAGACTATATGACTAAATAGATGGCCTAAAACAATAACAGTTGGGTAAATGAGCCCTGACAAAGAAGACTAAGAAGGAAAAGTCAGCTAGATATAAAGCCATCAGTATGATATAATGAAAACTAAGCAGAAAACAGTGGTCAAAAGTATTAAATGTCATATATTGATCAAATAATATAAAGAAAAGGTCCCTATCAGACTTGGCAATTCAAAGGCCTCTGGAAACTAGAATGCAATGGAATGTTAATAGAGAATGACAAGGGAACAGAAATGAACCTAGAGCAGTCTTTCAAGAAACTTAGCTATAAAGGAACAAAGAGACAAGGCAGTGAAGGACATATGTGGTTGACAATGGAGATTTGTTATTTTTATGGTGGGAAAGATTTTAGTACATTTCATGTGAGCATAGGGGTAAAAAGCTACTTCATGGATGATGAATCAATTTGAAATTTCCTAAAAGTTCCCAGGGTCTTCTCTAATGTCTGAGACATAACAGACATTCACTGAATACTTGCTGAAGTAATAATGAACAGATAGCTAGTTGACCAGAGAGATTCCTGCATATTCTATTGGACAAGTCAGTAGATCTTCTTTGAAAAGATCAAAACTTGAATCCTAATCTTGCTATTTAATTACTTTAGGACTGGAAATTTATCAGTGAACTTCCCTCTGGTTTTCTCATCTATAAGTTGGAAAGGAGAATCCATGTCGTCTAACTTAGGGGTTGTGGGCACCAGATAAAAAACTGGATAAGAAAGAGCTTTATTAACACTAGGCACTACTATAAAAACTCTCAGAAAAATCTTATAAAAACCAATTTGCTTGCTAAAATATTAAGTTACAACAGCTTGTAAACCAAAGAACATTTCTGTAAGTAGGTATTCTTATTAATACGCCAGAGATGACAGAACAATCTATGGTCTATAGATTGACAGATGGATCACTAGATAGACAGATACAGAGAGACAGACAGAAGGATGCTGGGAGGGGAGGAGCAGAAAAAGGAAGAAGAATTATGTTCTCTAATATTTTTAGATAATAAGTTTTTTAAGTAGTATCTATTAGCTACTTATCACCATCTATCACCTTTATTTTAGTTTAAGAGTTTTAAGATATATTAAGCTTTTCAGAATAGAAAAATGTTTAAAGAATTGCTAAAATTATATCCTATTCACTGGAAACTAATTCTTTTGCAGGTCTCAAAATAAAACTATAATATTTCCACATTTACAATATTAACACATATTGGCAAAAATAAAAATCACCTACTTGAATGACTTTGCTATAATCAAGCACCCCATCCACCGATCCAGAAGGAATATCATCAACATGATAAATTCTGTTAAAAAAAAAATCAGAATTGTGAAAAATGTTTAAGTATACGTTACATTATTTCACTATCTCTAAAACAAAGGATTTTGCAACACCAATTAATATTGTTATTTAATATAAAATTCCCAATTATTTTAAAGAGTTCTTGATACAGCTGATCTATAAAGGCAGAAACAATCTACTAGGTGTTTTTTAGTTATACAAGTGATCTGTTCTTGAAAGTTGTGTCCTAAATGTATCTGAATATTGACTCATATATTCCCAATGAATTGCATTAAGCTGTGTGAATCTGGTAAACTTACTCTTAAGAGACAAACTTACTCTTAAGAGTCAGGAGTAACTTCTAATACATGAACTTTCTTCATTGTTCTTCAAAATTTCCCTTCTATCAACATGTTCAACAAAAGCAAAACTTCAGTGGATTTGGGAAGCTCTAATGAACAAGTTTTATGGACTGAGGTAAGGAAGCCTTTTTTCCCCTTCCTGTGTTACAAAGATGCATCCCTTTTGGTCTACACCATCTCTCTGGTGCCTTTTATCGTAACTTATTCACATCGATGCAGCAGCACTGCTGGTTTATTTATGCACTTGCTCCCACTAGGTGATGAGCTTCCTGGAGGCAAAGGCTGTCTCCATTCCCTAACCACAGAGCCACACACTGTCAAAGGCTCCATAATGTCTGCTGAATAATTATTAAAATGAATGGGGACTTTTTTAAAAACTTGCTAATATAATATCCTATGTAATAGGGTAGCTTCAAGGCTTTGGGCAAATTACTTCTCAGAGCCTCAGTTTCTCCCTCTGTAAATAAGGGTAGCAACTCCCCCTCTGCAGCATTTCTGAGAGGCAAAAATAAAATGATATTCTTAAAGCACATAAGCACAAAGCCTGACACATAAAGAGAGTTCAAAAATTGGGGCTATACTACAATCACAGGAAAATCATGTCATCTTCTATTTCATAAGTATCATGAAATTTTACAATTGTTAATTTGAAATCATAATTGTATTCTTATCAATGTAATAATGAGATCATTTTAAATAAATTTAATAGAAATGTATTAAATGCAGAAACATGGTATGTCTAAATTGGTATACATTTCTGCATTTTAATACATTTCTATTAAGCATATTCAGTTCCACTTAGGTATCACAAAAGAAAAGTGGAAGATTAGGAGATTCCTCAAGAGATCCTGTGTTCTAACTCCTCCTCTTAAGACAAGAAAGGTACAAGAAAGACCTGGGTAAAGGGGTTCACAGTCAGATAAACCTGGCGTTAGGTCCCATCTCTATGTAGCAGCTGGTGACCTTTGGCAAATAACTGAAGCTCACGTGTTTCAGTCTTCTCTCTGTGAGGAGGAGTCATACAAGTACTGACCAGACTTCCCAAGTGTCTGGCACATAAGAAGGTTTGATAAATGCTAGTCATTCTAACCATCATCAACTGTATTTTAAAAACGAGGGAACTGAGATCCAAGGAGAACTTCCCCCAAATCACTTAATACTAGTGTGTGCATCCCAGTCAGGAAAATAAAGCAATGTTGTCTTCTTGATTTAAACAAAAGCCAGAACCCATTTAGCTGGCAAAATGACAACACTCACTCTATGGAGTTGTTGTTGTTGTTGGGTGCCGTCGAGTCGTGTCCGACTCATAGTGACCCTTATAGGGTTTTCAATGGCAGACTTTTTCGGGATTGCCTTGGGACTGGATTGCCATGTCCTTCTCCCATGTTTGCGGTGCTGGGAATTGAACTTGGGACCTCAGAGATGGCAGAGCGGTGCTCTACCAACTGAGCTAAATCCCAGCCCACTCTATGGAGAGGGTAGACTTATTTGCCCCAGCTGTCTCCTAAGACCCCCCTCTCCCTGAAGGCTGCAGGTCTCTTCTTAATATTGCTACAAGAAGTCCTCCAAAAGGAGGATCATCACATGCTGTCCTCAAGGAGGACAAAGATGCTTTCCAGTTAGTCTTACAGCACCACTGAGAAGACAAGCTATGGTATTTCCCAGTAGATATTTTCTGCTTCCACGGGAGCTCACATACCCAAAATGCTTTTACTGGTGACACTTCTATCTTTGTAAATGAGTGAGTCTTGGAGAGGAAAGGAAGGCAAGGGAAGGGAAGAGAAGGGAAAGCAAGGCAAGGCAAAGCAAGGCAGGGAGAGGGGAGGGAAGGGAAAGAGGGGAAGGGAAGGGAGGGGAAAGGAAGGTGCACTAAGATCTCATTCTATGTGAGGAGTAAGACAATTTGAAAAAGTAACCTGGGATTTCTAACTTCTGCCACCTAGTCCTATCAACGCAGGCCTATACTCTTATTCAGAATCATTAGATTAAAGCATGTAACAAAATGCTTTACTTAAAGGATTAGGGTGACAACCAAAGGGCATGAAACAGAGTATCCCTAACAGAGACAAAATAACTTACAAGTGACAGTAAACGCATCTTCAACTTGAGACTTACCACGGGGAGCCCCTCCCCACCGGCTCCTTCCCTCTTGGTGTGGCAGAGCCCTCTTTACTCCTTCTCAGCAGAAGTCATTCCAACCCCAGACTCCCTGGAGTCCAGGGCAGAGGGGCCACATTCCCAGTTCACCCCACCTAAAGACTTCTTCCATACCTGTGCCTAAGAACCTACCTCACACCTGGTGATGAGACTAGGATCACTCTGCCCTCCTCGAAAGACCCACACCACTAGCTCACCGGAATGAAGCTTCAGTTAGACACTTAGGCCTCAACTGAATAATCGAATTTCAGTGTAACACAGTAACCCTAATATGTGGGGGTGGGTAAGGAGCTATTTCCTTACAGAAAATCCCACATATTTCCAGCCTTTATTTCTAAGGGCTTCCTTTTATTACACCATGCTACCTCTCTTTTGTTTTGGTAAATTTAAACAGATCAATTTAAAAGATATTCAAATTAATGAAAAAATATTTCTACTCATCAAGGTACTTTACATTCCTCAAGAATGACAATTGACAATTGACTATGTCTGTTTTAAATGTGATATGATTGAGCTATTACAAATATGTATCAAGAAATACCTTTCTCTCCCTTCTTTTCGAGACCGGGTGATCTGATTAATTTCCAATGCTGTGAGTTTCTTTGCCACACGATATTGCCAGGTATAAATTGCTTCTTTTGAAGCTGCTATCACGTGGGTTTTGGTCATTGCAACAAATAATGGTACTATTAAAAAGAACATTAAGACAATTAAAATAATTATACAGAATTACAGATTGGGCTGCAAAGCACTTCAGGAATCACTGAGTCCAATTTCTCATTTTATAGACAATATACTTACAGTCTCAAAATATACTCCTCAGTCTATCAAATCA
Organism: Pedetes capensis; assembly: GCA_007922755.1. Taxonomy (NCBI): domain Eukaryota; kingdom Metazoa; phylum Chordata; class Mammalia; order Rodentia; family Pedetidae; genus Pedetes; species Pedetes capensis. The sequence goes on from VMDO01002040.1 coordinate 62,361, forward strand.
GAAAAGAATCAAAAGTTTATAGTACCACACAAAAATGTTAACTCAAATGGATCAAGGACTTAAATGCAAGAGCTTAAACTATAGAATTATAAAAGAAAATTTAGGAGCAAATCTTTGTGACTTTGGGTTAGACAATGGCTGGTGTCTTAGATGTTGACACCAAAAATATAAGCAACAAAAATAAAGAATTACATTGCACTTCATCAAAATTAAAAACATCTGTGCTTCAAATCACACCATCAAGAAAATGAAGACAATCCACAAAATGGGAGAAAATATTTACAAACCATACATATGATAGAGATAGAGAATCTACAATATACGAAGAACTCCTACAACTCTGTAATAGAAGGACAAATATCCCAATTAAAACTGGGCAAAAAATCGAAGTAGACATTTCTCTAATGAAGATATACAAATAAGCAGTAAACAAATGAGAAGATGGTCAACATCATTAGCAATCAGAGAAATGCAAATCAAAACCACAATATCACCTCACACCCACTATGATAGCTAGAATCAAAAAGTCAGACAATAACTAGTATTTGACAAGGGTATGGAGAAATGTTAAAAATGTATAATCCTCTTTGCAAAAGTTTGGTAGTTCCTCAAAATGTTAACAGTTTCCGTATACCCTAGCAATTCCATTCCCATATATACCCAAAAGAAATTAAAACCTATGTCCATACAAATTCATACACAAATATTCAGAATAGCAATATTCATAAGAGTCAAAATGTGGAAATAACTCAGATTTCCATCAATTGGTGAATGGATAAATAAAATCCAACCCTTCCTCCCCACTTTACTACAAGTTACAGCTTGGTTTAGGGATTTATCATTTCTCCTGTTAATCTCATGTGGGGGTTTTTTTGTTTTGTTTTGTTTGTTTTTGTTTGTGTGTGTGTATGTGTGGTACCAAGAGACTGAACCTGGAGCACTGAACATACTTTGGAAGCACTCTACAACTGAGCTGCACCTGCAGACCCCTTCTTTATTTTTGTATCTTGAGACAGGGTCTCAATAAGTTATGTAGGCTGCCTCTAGGCTCAAATTTGTGACCCTCCTGCCTCTGCCTCTTGAGTCACTATGATTACAGGGTATGAGCCACTGTGCCCGGCTCATATGTCTTATAATTTCCATGGTAACTTAGAATATTCTCCCAAGTTCCTTCCTAATTTAGGTATATTTTCTTCTAAGCAAGTAAGTTTTTTGTCTGTTCGATTTCTTAGGGAACATTTAACTGAGCTCGTACTATGTATATTTTTATAAAGTAGGTAGTATCTCATCAAATTCTATTATAGATGTAAAAAGGCAGGAGATTAAGGCACCCAAGATCACAGAACACAAAATAAATCATACAAAATTAAGCCGGGCATGGTGGCGCATGCTTATAATCCCAGCAACTCGGGAAGCAGAGGCAGGAAGATCACAAGTTTGACACCACAGGCAGTCTGCGTAATTTAGCAAGCCCCTGTCTCAAAAAGTAAAATGGGCTGGGCGGGCAGCTCAGTGGTTCAGCACTCACAAAGCATGCAAGCATGAAGCACTAGGTTCAAACCCCAGTCTCTCTCTCTCTCTCTCTCTCTCTCTCTCTCTCTCTCTCTCTCTCTCACACACACACACACACACACACACACAAAGATAAAAAAATTAAATACACACATTCACAAAAATATATAAAAGCAAAAATATTTCTAGATAAAAGGTCAATGTAGTCTTTCTTTTCTAAACTTATGAACAATTAAAACACTGTAAAATTCTTCTTTCTATAAATGCTGTGTAAAGATATAATTAATATGGTCAGAATAAAAGAATGATGTTAATAAGAGCAATTATTTATGCAATTCTTGCCACAGTCGAAATAAACACTTAAGATGGTGACAAACTTAGAAATTAAATAAATAATTAGAAACTAGCCTGATGGTATAATGTGCTAACTTGGGAATACAAATTTGACAATTTTTATATACTAAATAACTCAGTACAATTGAGACTTTTGTTTTCATTACAATTGTCAAGATTTTTCTTTCTATTCAAAATATATACTATTAATGACATCTAGAGGGAGAACCCCACATCTGGCAGTTTGCTGTACTGTGGGGGGTTGCATGTTGCTGTGATACTGAAAGCTATGACACTTGTATTATAGATACCAGCAGGGTCACCCATGGTGGACAGGTTTCAGCTCAGTTTCCAAACTAAGATAGATGAGGGAGGAGGACCTGGTAGCCCACTTCTCAAACAATTGTTGTTGTTGTTGTTGTTGTTAGGTGCCTTCGAGTCGGTATCCAACTCATAGCGACCCTCATAGGGTTTTCAATGGCTGACTGTTTTTTCGGGATTGCCTTGGGAGTGGATTGCCAGGCCCTTCTCCCATTTTTGTGGTGCAGGGAATTGAACTCGGGACCTCAGAGACTGCAGCGCAGCGCTCTACCAACTGAGCTAAATCCCAGCCCCTCAAACAATTAGTCACTAAAAACTCTATGAATAGCAGAGAAGCATTGTCAAATATGGTGCCAGAAAATGAGCCCTCCAGGTTGGAAGGCACCCAAAAGGTGACTAGGGAAGAGTTACCTCCACAAAGTACAGTCTACCTTAATGACAGAATTGGAGTAAAGCCCCAGGGACCTCTATTTGCTGATGTGGCATGACTACAAATGAGAAAGAACAACTATAAAAATTCATTAACAGTTGCAACATGGAATGTACGTAGTGAGAAACTAAGAAACTCAGAAATCATCAAAAGGGAAATGGAGTGCATAAACATCGACATTATAGGCATCAGCAAGCTAAAATAGATGGGAATGGGCCATTTGGAATCAGATAATCATGTGGTCTACTATGCTGGAAATGACAAAAGAGAAATGGGGTTGCATTCATCATCAAAAAAGAGCATCTCAAAATCTGTCTTAAAGTACAATGCTGTCAGTGATAGAATAATATCCATATGCCTACAAGGAAGGCTAGTTAATATGACTATTATTTGAATTTATGCAACCACTAAGAACACAAATGAAGACAGAGAAAATTTTTACCAGCTCCTGCAATCTGAAATAGATTGAACATGCAATCAGGATGTACTGATAACTACTGGTGAATGGAATGCAAAAGTTAGAAACAAAGAAGAAGGCTCAGTAGTTGGAAAGTATGGTCTTGGTAACAGGAACGATGCTGGAGATCGCATGAGAGAATTTTGTCAGACCAATGAGCTTTTCATTGTGAATACATTTTTTCACCAATGTAAATAGTGACTATACAAATGGAACTCACCAAATGGAAAATACAAGAACCAGACTGACTATATTTGTGGAAAGAGACAATGGAAAAGCTGAATATCAAAAGTCAGAACAAGACCAGGTGCTGATTGTGGATCAGACCATCAACTGCTCATATGTAGGCTCAAACTGAAACTGAAGAGAATTAGGGTAAGTGTACAAGTCCTAAGGTATCACCTTGAGTATATACCACCTCAGTTCAGAGACCAACTCAAGAACAAGTTTGATGTGTTTGATGCTAATGATAGAACATTAGACAAGTTGTGGCATGACATCACAGACATTATTCTCGAGGAAAGCAAAAGGTTATTAAAAAGACAGGGAGAAAAAGACTCCATTACATGTCAGAAGAGACTCTGGAACTTGCTGTTGAACATCGACCAGCTAAGGTAAAAGGAAGACATGATAAATTTAAGGAACTAAACAGAAGATTTCAAAGGGTAGCTTGAGAAAACAAAATCAAATACTATGATCAGGAACCAATGGTACTGAAGGACAAAGTGGAAGCTGCCTTGAAGGAACTGGGGAAACAAAAAGCTGCTGGAATTGATGGAATACCAATAGAGATGTTTCACCACACAGATGCAGCACTGGAGGTGCTGACTTGTTTGTACCAAGAGATTTGGAAAATGGCTACCTGGCCAACTGACTGGAAAAGATCTATATTTGTGCCTATTCCCAAGAAAGGGGATCCAACCTAATGTTGAAACTATTGAATGATATCATTAGTATCAAATGCAAGCAAAATTTTGCTAAAGATCATTCAAAAGTGACTGCAGCAGTATATAGACAGAGAACTGCCAGAAAATCAAGCCAGATTCAGAAGAGGGTGTGGAACCAGGGACATCTTCGCTGATGCCAGATGGATATGAACCGAAAGGAGAGAATACCAGAAAGATGTCTACCTATGTTTTAACGACTACACAAAGGTATTTGACTGTGTGGATCATAACAAATTATGGATAACACTGTAAAGACTGGGAACACCAGAGCATTTAATTGTACTCATGAGGAATCTATACATGGACCAGGAGGCAGTTGTTCAAACAGAACAAGGAAACATTGCTTGCTTTAAAGTTAAAAAAGGTGTGGATCAATCCTGTATCCTTTCACCATACCTCTTCAATTTCTAGCCTGAGCAAATAATTCCAGAAGCTGGACTTTATGAAGAAGACCATGGCATCATGATTGGAAGAAGATTCGTTAATAACCTGCATTATGCGGGTGACACAACTCTGCTTGCTAAAAGTGAAAAGGATTTAAAACATTTACTGATGAAGATCAAAGAATACAGCCATCAGTATGGATTGTGACTCAACATCAACAAAACAAAAATCCTTACAACTGGGTAAATACACAACTTCATGATAAATGGAGAAAAGATTGAAGTTGTCCAAGATTCTGCTTATTTAGTTCTACAATAAACACCTGTGGAAGCAGCAGCCAAGAAATCAAAAGATGTATTGAATTGGGAAAAGCTGTTGCAAAAGGCCTCTTTAAAGTGTTGAAAAGTAAAGATGTCACACTGAAGACAAAGGTACACCTGATTTATGCCATGGTATTTTTAATCACATCATATGGTTATAAAAGCTGGACATTGAATAAGGGAGAGAGGAAAAGAATTTATGCTTTTGAATTATTACGCTGGAGACAAATATTGAATACAGCATGGACTGCCAAAAGAATCAACAGATCTGTTCTAGAAGTGCAACCAGGGTACTCCTTGGAAGCAAGGATGGCTAAACTGTGTCTTACGTATTTTGGACATATAGTCAGGAGGGACCAGTCTTTGAAGAAGGACATCATGTTTGGGGAGTGGCAGTTCAAAGAAAAAAAAGGAAAACCCTCAACTAGATGGATTGATACAGTTTCTACAACAATGGGCTTAAACATAAATAAGGTTGTGTGCCTGGCACAGAATTGGGGAATATTTTGTTCTGCTGTACATAGGGTCACCAATAGTTAGACCCGACTCAATGGCACCTAACAACATCAAAAAGAGGGAGCACAAAGACTTTCCAGTGAGGCTGGGGTTTGAGGGTTGGGGGAGGCAAAAGCCAGGAGTGGAAAATGGTTGCCAAGCCTCTAAGTGGTGCTCAAGCTCCACCCAGCCTCTGTTCATTCCCTGACTGTCTACTCACTCCTAACACATTTGCGAAATATTTAGTAAATTCCACCATGAATACCCTGCTATTGGTAACTTGGTTCTTAGTGTGATTTGAAGTAAGTTCACAAACCTTTACTGCTTTCTGGTAAACACAATTTTTCCTAAACATATGGAAGCATTTTTCTAACCAATGTTTAACCACAATTATAAATTACACTCATGTTCTTCCTTTTTGATACATCCTGAATACTCACAAGCATTCATCACTACCCTGATTAATTCAAAATTAAAATGCTAGTGGATCAAAGTAAGAGTTGGACTTCCTGGATTTAAACTTTAGGCACTTGCTAACTGTGGTGTTGGATTGATTATTTGTTTTCTCTGAACCTCAGTTTAGTTATTGTAAATTGAAGCCAATAATGATGCCAATCTACAGAGGTGTTTCCAGGTTTAAAAGAGATCACAAATATAAAGCATATCACACTGCCTGGCACAGAGTAGATGCTTTTAATAATTTTAAAAGACAATATTGATACTTAAATACATGTCAGGCACTCTTCTAAACACATTACTATATTAATTCACAGCCACCATATAAGGCAGGCATTATTACCACCATTTAGCAGATAATGAAATTGAGCCATGAAACAGCTACAATTTGCCTACGTCATCCAGCTAAAAAGTGGTGGAGCT